>WSFP011421527.1:0-22891 GCA_009831015.1 Picea engelmannii | reverse complement strand
GTTTGACGTTTCAAGTGGACACTCCACCCATCATTATGGATGAATAAAGTTATAATGGTAATGAAAAGAGTGTTGGTACTAATGATTTAACGGATGAAGGGAGGTGGTGAATGGTTGGAATTTATTAATAATTTAATATATGACCATTTGAAACATGACCATTGGAAAAATAAAAATAAAATGATTTAAGAAAGATTAAATTGGAATTAGAATAATAAAGTTTATTCTTTCTTCAATAGTTTTATTATTATTTTTGCAACGATCACGTTTCAAATGATCATTTCTTAAATTATAATAACTCTCAACCATTAACCACCTCCCTTCATCATTTAAATCATTAGCACCAACACTCTATAAATTACCATTATAGCTTTATTCATCCCTAATGATGGGTGGAGTGCCCACTCAAAACGTCGGACATTTCAACTCCCGCACTATTTATTTCCAAAAAACTTAGCAACAAAAGGAGGAATGGCTTGAAGTCCCAACAATGCAACAATGTGCCATAATGGAAGCCAAGAAAATAAAATACCATCATGGAAAAAGCCCAAAGTAGGCATGATTTCCCTTAATATCACTAAGTTTGTATGTATTGTCAATGCATTTTGATAGAAAGAGTCGATTTTTAAAGGTATATAGATATAGATACTTTCATAAAATTATGCTTCTAAGTAGTTTATTGATCAGCCTACAACCTTTGAATTCTATCTTGTAATGTATTAGGATATATGTGTCTCATGTGATGACCAGAGCTTTTATATGTAATATCATTATACTCTTTATGTAAAAAAAGTATGAAAATATATATGTGGGTATCAAGGCTTCCCTTCGCATATATGGGCCAACAAATCGATCAAAGGTATTTTCTTCCATCCATTTCCATTATCTTTGGAATAATAATTGAATCTAGAAAGTTGAGTAGTGTTTCTTATGTCCACTTTGTTAGTGACATGATCCTAGTCGCTAGGAATTATTTCCTACAACACTTTCTTGTCATTTTTTCTTCCTTTTCTCTTGCTTAATAAGGATATTGAGTTTTTTCCATGAAGTAATCAGTTTTTAGTAACAACTAAGTCAAATTGGACCCTCAACTGAGTCCTTGGAATTTTGGTACCCTTTCCACTAGTAGCTTTGGGACTTTGGTAGGCATTTCTCTTTATTGAATCCCTATTACCTTATCGTTTTCCTCTCCAAGGTCCTCATTTTCCCCAAATTGGCAGCCTCCTCTTCTACTTCCCACTCTTCAAAATCTATGTAGTAGTGTAGCACCTTGTTGGGATCAAGTGTAGTGGAGGGGATGGCATGGAAAGGCTTCCATCTTCATTGTTGTGATCACGATTTATCACAAGGTCCATGACAACATCTTGTACTCAAGGAGGTGGCTAAATTGCATGGAGACTATTATATGCTCCATGTTGAGGTCATGTTGTTTTTTTTCATTAACTGAGAAATCCATTTGAAATTCCAAGTTCTAATTACAATTTGTTGCTATTGATTTACACCTTCCAACTTAAGCATGTTCTCCACAACAATTGTTGATTCTTAAGCTAAAACTTGGAAAGTCTCACTTGGTTGCATGTATTGAGAAAATGCAATAGGGTTTAGGGGACAAATCCTAACCCTTCTAAAACATCTCTTTAGTTTTTTGTTGTAAGTTCCTTTTATAGTGCTTTTCTCCCTAACTCAACCAATTTGGTCATTTTTATACCAAGCCCAATATTTTTTTCCATCCATACCGATCTCTCAATTTTGAAATAATATTTAAATGGTCAAAAAACCTCTTACATCAAGTGGTTGAATCTTGTGGCTTGTATGAGCATGCAAGATTGGGAAATCAATACCCAAAACTAGCCTCTTGCATGGTACCTAATGCCACATGACTTTCATGTCCATAACAAATTAGAAGGTGGTGATTTGCAGGAGAAACTCAACCTAGTATAGATTTTGCAAAGTGATGAAGCCAATTTAGGAAAGGTCATCTAGGAACATGGTTGAGCTACCATACACACTCCTAGTTCACATCCAACAATATAGTTCTTTAATTGTTTTTACCCTTAAAGAGATAAAATCGTAGAGTTCTTTGACCACTAGTATTAACACAAAAAAGCATTATTATCCACATTCTACTTTTCCAAAACACTCATCTCACGTGATCTTCTTGCTTGCAAGCTTATTTCATCGCAATTCCATATTCTATGAGACCCATAATGATTGGCTCCATTAGTCAAGTTCTGATAAACAATTGGAACTATGGAAGGCCCAAGGCTAATTTCTTAGTTTTTGTCTTAACCCTCAATTTCCTTGAGTGTTAAATGTGGATTCCTTTTTTAAAATCCACTCCATCATGAATTGCTTGGATATGATTTATCTCTGAATGGATTAGTCTTGGTTTGACACATGTGTTCCACACATGCCTGTAGTTGAAGGAATTCAATACCACATCCTAGTTCTACCATGTATTTGCACCAATTCATGATTTCAACATCCTCCTCATTTATCTGTATAGTTGTTTCCCCCTGCCTTATTGTTGTAAGGTGTCCTTCCCACCAAAACGCAAAGGTGTTGGGGGGAATTCCCCACTTCTTAACAACTACTTTGGTTGAATAATCTTTGTTTTCAACAACCCTTTTTGTTTGTTTCATGTATTGCATTCACCAAATCCGATTGAGGAATATCCTCTTTGTAACAAGGGCCCCACCATTGACATCAACAACATTTTGAGAATTCTAAGATGACACTTTGAGCCATCATCTATGCTCACATAATTAATTCCTCTTTTACAATAAGGTAAAGGCATTATCCTCTTAAGGGTTTGTTTTTCTTAGAAAAAAACATATAGTGACAATAGTGCAACGGAATTAAGATTGGAAAGTAAGAAAAAATGTCCATAAATTATCAATGTGTAGGTGGATGGATACACTTAAAGAAAAAAGACAACAAATAATGAAATAAAAATGGACATTGGATGCAAAATTGGAGCCACACCAAATATTCATTTTATAGGTAGAGTAATCAATTAATTTTTTGTATTTTCGTTTGATTTATGCACTTGCTCCGCATTTGTTGAAATATTTGGGTCTGGATTGAATCCTTTTGTTAACAAGTTCATAACATATTTCATTGTGACAGGTCCAAGCATACTTGTTTGAATGTTTTCCAAATATGCACATAATGCTTATCTTGTTGAGATTGGGGAGCCTTACAACCTATTAACTTCTTGCATGTATCATGGAGGAAACATGCCCGAATAGATGCATTAAGTGCACCAATAGTTGCAAATGTTGGGCTTACAAGTTGGGCGTGGTTGCCTTGTTATTTGAATATAAGGGATGTGTTTCTCTCTTCTCTGGGATGTATAGTTGGAGAATTAAGATAATTTTAGATTTCCATTTGGATAAGTACCTAGGATGATGCCTTGCAATCATAGTATGTTTGGATACTTCTTAGGGATTATTTCTTGGGATTAGTTAGTCAAGATTGCTCTTGTTTTGGACACATAGTTTTAAGTTTGGTATGTTGTGGATGTAAATGTGATGGAAAATTCAGATGTTTGTACAAGTCAATTTTTAAGCATGTCACAATGTGTACTTTTATTTTTTGACGATGGGAATAAACCTTAAAGGGGAACACTTTATTTCAAACAATATGACCTTGTTTTTGCAATATACATGAGATATTTGGAACACCTGTGAATTTTTTTAGTATTGTTGACCTTGATAGTGACAAACACACTAATGTAATATAGGGGTACACACATGTAGAATTGTTGGTTTATTATTATTTTTTAAAACAAGAACAAGTATATTGGTATTAGAAAATTGTTATAGTTGCATTGGTCAGCATGATAATACATATAGGGAAATATTGTCCAACAAAACATTCAAAGAAATGTCCAAAATTTGGTCCTAATTGTCTGTAAAAACAAAACAATCATTCGCAGAGGATTTTTGATAACTACTATAAGTATGTATTTGGACAAATACTCCTAATATTAGGTCATATTTAAAAAAGTTTAGACGTATTACTAAATAAAAACATTTTAGTTGTGAGCCTCCTCCTCTTTCTCTGCATTAATCGTGAAATTTTGATCCACAATAATCATTTCTACATCCCCCTACTATTGTTGTATTGTTTCCTCTTCTTTGACCTCCTCCATTCCAAACCCAATAGATAGCCTAGCAATTGAATGTGTTGGGGAATTGTTTCTTACCAAACCCACAACTACGTGTATGAGAGTAGCGCACTTAGCTTGGATCCTCTATTTTCCTCTTCTGATTGTTGTAATGTTTCCATATTGAATCTTGAAGCTTCAAAATTCCTATCCTCCTCCTAGGAATGCATTCTACTAGTAATTGAAAAGATTAAGTTTCAATTATTAGTCATGTAATCATCGTGTCTTCTTAAAACTTTCTAATTTTTAGTGGTTTTACACAATGGACATCTCCTAGAGTGCACATGATCCATTTTGATACTTTAACATAATTATTGAACAAACCCTTTATCTCCACTCACAACACTTTGTCTAACAAGCCAAAGTTTGTAGTCCAACATTCCCTTAGAAACAAAGATGGAGGATGGAATGCTAACCTTTAAAAAGTTTAAGTTGATAGGAGTAGGGAAACTCTAGAACAACAAGCACCTCCAAAGAAAAGAAACAAATATCCTAGACAAGAAATGTGGAGCAAAAATTGGAGAGCCACAAGGACCAATGCTACCCAAACTACAGGAACCCGAGTTTCCAAGCCAACAAGATTCAAAAACCTATAATTCAGAGCTAGAAATAGATCCAAATCCTTATGTACTAGGGTCAACAAAGCGTAGAACCAACAATCATCAAAATTTGGGATCCCACAGAGATAGAACACAAAATCTAAAATCTAATGTAGATCCCCAATTCAAATCAAGTCGAAGTAGAACCATGAAACACAAACCAATGAAATACCACAAATCCTTAAGCAACAAACTGGTGTTGAGAACATTATCCCGCCTATAGGAAGAATAAAATTCAAGAGAAATTGATAAACCCGACTACACATTAACCTTCAAGTGTGTGAGGGTATAAAGGATTGAATGCACCTTGGCCACCATGTATGGAAATCAACCACCCCATGCATGATGGAATGCCAAATGTTTAATATGCAAGAGTGCTTCATGAAGACATATTAATACTTAGGGGATGGGGTAAACAATTCCCCCTCTTTTTAACTTTAATTTGCCGCATTGCAAAAGAGAAGCCTTGTTTTCTAGAAAATCTCCTCGAAGATTGTGTGATTCAAAGATGTGATATAACTCGACACTCCTAAAACATAATGACTTCTTTACTAATTCTCTTGATTATTCTTATTAAAATGCAATAAAATTATTAATTTATTATCAAACTTGATTAGATCATTTGTTTACAAAAAATGATGCTAAAATTTTTAAGCATTGAGACCCACTCCCTTTACTTCTTTTATGAACCATTAATCTCCACCCTACTTTCTGTTGGAAACATGCCAACGAATTTCCTCATGCGGTCACATGCACATGCATGCATCTATGTTAATGCGTGTGCATGCAATCTATTTATGAATTGTTCGGATAACTATGTGATCTATTCATGATCAGTTTGTGTAACTGAGTGATAGATGTTATATATGCAAGCATACCCATAGAGGTGTGAGTGCAATGTGTGAAGAGTGCAAGCATGTGCAAGGTGTGTAGAGAGCAAAGAGTATGTGTGAGGAGAGGATGATTGTATGCCTGAGATTGGCTATTGTAATTCTCCCTTGAATAATAAGAATACCGACTATCATTTCCCGTGTTTTTTTCCCTAATTGAGTATCCACATAAATCATTGTGTCAATTGTGGGATTGTTGTGCTTGGTTTAATGTGTGTTTGATCCTGCTTGTTTATGCTCTATTTTATGCTATGTTTTTTCTTTCGCTACCTAACAAGTGGTATCAGAGCTTAGAGTTGAAGGAGCAGAGAGCAAAGGAGAAGAGAATATGGTCGATGGATCAAAGATCGGGTTAACCGAGCCGAGTGAAGTGGATCATCCTAGGATGGGTTTTATTACACTGTCGTAGGTTGTTCCTGTGGCAAAGTGCGATAGTCATAGGCACACTTCAAAAATTAGAAAAATTTCGACAATGACGCAGGCACAAAGTAGTACACAGTGCGATATCGTCGCAGGCTCAGAGTAGTACATAGTTCGACATCGTCGTGGGATGTAGTTTGACAAGGTGTGACAATTTGCAAAGTGTTGCGAGCAAATTGTCACAAGCTATCCTTTAACAAGGTGCGACAATTTCTAAAAGTCACAGGTGATCCTAATAAAAGGTGCGACGATCCAAATAAAAAAAAATTAAAGAACAAAAAATTATGATGGTATGAAGTGCTTGTCTTATTATGATGACATGGTCGTGAGCTTTCAAAAGTGAATGTATGTTGGTGGATGTTTAAAAGGTGAACTTTTTTTTTTATAAAAAGCGAGGTTAGTAAAAAGGTTTTTAGGTATAAATATTGTTTTTTAGAAAAAAAAAAATTATTAAACTTTTTTTGGGGGTTTATACCATTATTATTCCACATTTTAAAAGAGCTCAGTTTAGTATAAGCTATAGTTTGGATGGTTGTTTTTGCTAATGGAGAAAGTGAGAGTTCCAAGTTTGAGGTGGAAAAGTTCAGTGGTAAGAATATATTTGTGTTATGGAAGCTCAATGTGCGAGATCTACTTGTGAAACAAGGATTTAAAAAGGCCTTGGCTAGAAAGTCAAAGAAACTGACAAGCATGACAGACAAGGACTGGGAGGATCTGGATGCAAGAGCCCTCAGTACCATTCGTTTGTGTCTGGAAGATGAAGTGTTGTTTAACATCGCTGAAGAGGTGACAAAAGCAGGTTTGTGGACCAAACTGGAGAGTATGAATATGACAAAGAACTTGATGAACATAATCTTCTTGAAGAGGCAGTTGTACAGCTTGCAGATGAAAGAAGGTACGAAAATTTATGATCACTTGAATGTTTTCGACACTCTGTTTTGTTAATTATCTAGTATGGACGTAACGTATGAATATGAGGAAAAATCGGTTATGCTACTTTGTTCGTTGCCTAAGTCTTGGGATCATCTGGTCACAACTATGTGGTTTAACAGAACATATGCCATTGATTATGACATTGTTGTGGGAGCTTTGCTGTCTGAGGAGATGAGGAAAAGATCCAGTAAAGAAACCTCAACAGCAGAAGCAATGGTGGTCAGAGGTTGATCTACAGAAAGAGGGAAAAATCATAGGGGTACATCAAGGTCTAAGTCAAAAGGCAAGAAGAGTAAGAAGAAATGTTGGTTCTGTGGAAAATCTGGGCATCTCAAGAAGGATTGTTGGAAAAGACAGAATGCATCCAAGGAGGACTCCACAAAAGAAGCAAAGGAAGCTAATGTAGCTGAAACAAGTCCAAGTTCCAGTTCAGGTATGGTTGATGAGGTATTTTCTACTTGTGATGTTTCACATCAACATCGGCATTGGTTGTTAGATTCTGGTGTGTCCAACCACATGTGTCTTCATAGAAATTGGTTCTCAACTTACCAATATATTGATGATGTTGTTGTTTTTATGGGAAATGATTTTTCTTGTAAAATTGTTGGAGTTAGTAGCGTCTGGATTAAAATGCATGATGGTTTTGTAAGAAAATTAACAGATGTAAGGCATGTTCCCGAACTAAGGAAGAACTTGATATCTTTGGGAGTTCTAGATTTTGTTGGTTACAGGTGTACAACTCAAGGTGGAGTACTGAAGGTGTCCAAAGGCATCTCAGTAGTCATGAAGGCAAAGGAGATCGAGAACCTTTATCAGCTTGAAGGAAGGACAAAAGTAAATCAAGCATTGGTAGCATCTGAAAATGCAAGTGACTATGTTCGGTTATGGCATCAATGTTTGGGTCATATGAATGAGAAAGGGCTTAAGGTATTGGTTGATCTTAAGTCACTTCCAAGTTTGAAGTTTATGAATTTGAATTTCTGCAAGTATTGTGTTTTTGGAAAACAATGTAGACAGAAGTTTAAAGCATGAAGGCATATAAGAAAAGGTATCCTTGATTACATTCATTCATATGCTTGGGGACCATCCCCTACAGTTTCTCTTGGAGTATCGTCATATTTTGTGACATTTATAGATGATTACTCTAGGAAGGTTTGGGTCTATTTATTTAAAAGAAAAGCTAATGTATTTAATACTTTTAAGCAATTCAGAGATTTGGTTGAAAAGAGCACTAACAGGTCAATCAAGTGTTTAAGGACAGATAATGGAGGTGAATTCACATTTGTGGAATTTGAGAACTATCGCATGGAAGATGGGATTGAAAGACATAAAACCACGGTTTATACTCCTTAGTAGAATGGTGTTGTTGAATGCATGAATAAGACTCTTCTAGAGAGAGCAAGGAGCATGCTCGGTAATGCCAAGATGCAACAAGAATTGTGGGAAGAAGCAATTCTTAAAGCATGCTATCTGATAAATCAATCACCATCAACCACAATAAACTGTAAGATTCCAAAAGAGGTGTGGACAAGTCATTCGTGTGATTTTTCAAATATGAGAATATTTGGTTGTGATGCTTATGCTCTTATTTCTAAAGATCAACATTTTAAGTTAGATCCTAGATCAAATAAATATGTGTTTGTTGGTTATGGTGATGGAGTTAAGGGGTAAATATTGTGGGATCCTACTGCCCACAAACTCATCATAAGCAGAGATGTAGTATTTGATTAATCCTCACTCTTAAAATCAAAATTGGTAGATGTTGAAGTGAGACAAGAACAATACTCCAAGTTGAACAAATTCAATTGGAAATTCAACCATCTTCAGAAAGGGAGGAGCATGAAGAAGTTCCAGAAGAAGAAGATGAAGATGTAGAAAATATCTAGGAAACTGAGGATATGCTTCAACCATCTTTGAGGAGATTTTCACGGGTCAGGAATCCTCCTACAAGGTATGACGATTATGTTTCATCAGTGGCTTTGGTTTCTATTGATGGATAACCTAGTTGTTTTCAGGAACAATTAAGGTATCTGAAAGTGCTCAATGGAAGAAATCTATGAAAGAAGAAATGGATTCCTTAGAGAGGAATAAAACAAGGGACCTAGTAGAACTTCCAAAGGATGGGAAGGTTTTCAGTTGCAAGTGGGTCTACAAATTGAAAAAGGTTGTTGATGATAAAGTCAAAAGGTATAAAGAAAGATTGGTAGCCAAAGGGTATTCTCAAAAGGAAGGTATTGATTTTCATGAGATATTTTCACTAGTTGTGAAGCTTGTTTCAGTTCGTGTTATGTTAGCACTAGTTGCTTTACTTGATCTTGAGTTAGCGCAACTAGATGTTAAAACAACGTTTCTACATGGAGATTTAGATGAGGATATATATATGGAAAAACTAGAAGGGTTTGTTCGGGATCACAATAAGAGGTTTGTTTGCAAACTCAAGAAGTCATTCTATGGCCTGAGATAGTCTCCCAGGAAATGGTACAAGAAGTTTGATTCCTTCATGGTGGGCCTAAATTTTACAAGAAATGAATATGATCATTGTGTTTACTTTAAAAAGTTGGAAAATGGCATGTTCATTATTTTGGTGTTATATGTTGACGATATGCTTGTGGAAAGCAAAAGCATGGTCGAAATCAACAAGTTAAAGGCTCAGTTAGCTAGGACGTTTGATATGAAGGATCTAGGATCAACAAAACAAATCTTAGGCATGGAGATACACAGAGATAGGAAAAATGGTAAGTTGTGGTTATCACAACAGAAGTGTCTGGAGAAAATACTTATGAGATTCAGTATGAATAATGTGAAACCCGTACAGATCCCTTTGGCTTCCCATTTCAAGCTTTCTTTAGGTTTATGTCCTAGTAATGACGAAGAAAAGGATTACATGTCTCGTGTACCATTTGTTAATGAAGTGGGAAGTTTGATGTATGTGATGGTGACTACTAGACCAGATATTTCACATGTAGTTGGTGTTGTCAGTTGATACATGGAAAATCCAGGAAAAGAGCATTAGGAAGCAGTGAAATGGGTGCTTCGATATCTTAGAGGCACAAGCAGTTACTCTATCACCTATTATGGTTCCAGAGATTCAGTTTACGGTTATGTATATTCAGATTTTGCAGGTGACTTGGACAAAAGGACATCCACTTCATGATATTTATTTACTCTTGCAGGAGGACCTGTTAGTTGGATGTCAAAGTGTAATTTCCCCATTGGCCTAGGAAGCATAAGGAGGGGTTTCGCTAGCCTAAATTGGTTCTCATAGGCTAAGTCAAAAAAGTTAACTTAAGAAGCCAATGGGATAAGATGTTGTCATCTCTATAGATCTACCACCATTGGATGAGGAAGGGAAATTGATTCTAATTATGGAGGAGGTGTTGGAGACCAGAGAGTGGAAATTAAGGAACATGAGCATCAAAGAGTACCCAATCAAATCGAAAAATCTTCCTATCGAGGATGCTACTTGGGAAGGAGAGCATATATTGCAACATCATGGATTACAATTGCTTGAGGACAAGCAATCTCAGGTGGGGAGGACTATAATGTCCTCGTTGGCCTAAAAAGCATAAGGAGGGGTTATGCTAGCCTAAATTGGATCTCGTAGGCTAAGTTGGAAAATTTACCTAGGGAACTCAACTTTTACCTATGAAACGACTTTATAAAGTGAAAAAAAGAAAAAGGGGGACATGGGTCTTAGGAAAATGAAGTCACTTAAAAATTATAAAGTGTGCAAGCATAAAGTGACTTTAAAAAGAAAATTAAAAGTAAAGTGAGCGAGAAATAACTCAATGGATAAATAAAAGAGGGGAAAAGAGGAGGCGCCCCTCATTCTTGCATTTGCTCATTAAGAAAATAGATTTGAAGAGCTCTTGGAGAGTTTTCTAAGGTTTTTGGAAACCCTTGCTTTTATCTTTGGTTTCAGTGTTGCAACGATACACCCTATTTAGACGTGAGGAAGCGATCATTCCATATTTCATCATTGGACTTATTGCTACCTAGTTTCATCTCCTTGCAGTCGATTTCTTGAGTGGGTGGTCAAATTTTCTTGTGTGGTGGCTGAGTTGGGAAACATAGTGGTCGAGATGCTTCAAGGGGGCTGGAATCTCTGCGTGGAGGCTGAGTATCCTCATCCTGGGTGCATTCTGCAATAGTTGGGCGAATATTTTTGTGGAAGGCAACATTAGCATGGCTGGGAGTTGAGTATTCCTTTGAAGAATTAAACTGTTGGTTGGAGGATTGATATTCTTCATGATAGAAAGAGTTATAGTGTGGGAAGTGTGCCTCATTTGTGGTTGTTGATACCTCTTTAAATTTGGGTGAGTTTGTTGTTGAAATCGAACCATATCCCTTAGGTTTTGTTTTCTTCTGTCTAGGCGCAACATATTTCTATTGTGAAGTGATTTTGGAGTGGGGAAAATGCCTTTAACAATGCAGGTCTGTATTCACTCTTAGGTGGCGCCTTGTCTTTAAAATGGGTGCATCTCTTAGTCTATACACTGAAAATATTGTTGTTGATTAAACGTTGAAGTTTATCTCCAATCTGGGCGCATTTATTCTTCATTTTTGAACTGTGGAGTGCTTCCACTAATTTCTGGAGTCCCTTAATGACTGGAGAGGTCAAATCTCTGCTTTGAGATGTCTGTTTGTTGCTTCTAGAAGACAATATTCCATTCTCATCAGTCTCCTACAAGATTTCATCTATTCGCCCACTAATTATAGGTTCTATCTATTATTACAACATGTTATATTTGTTTGTTGATGTTGTAAACTGAAATTATCATTGGAATCTTTCTTATGCAAGTGTTGGGACAGGCTATGTATGATTTTCTTAATTTTTATAAAAGGAGCAGCCACTATTTTTGTCGTTTTGCTTTGGATTAACATATTCAATGATTTTCATTATTGGAAATTACCTATGAACTGTTAAGAGGTCTCTCCATTGTAAAAGGATATAAAAAAAAAATGCACCTACAACAGCTGGTATAAAAACTGTTTGAATAAATACCACAGTGACAATCCCTCCTTAAACTTAGAAAATTCACCTCAACTCTAGAGAATATTGAGGTGGGTATCTTATAGTGGTATCAGAGCATGTTCCTCTGCAGTTGTGGGCTTTGAGGGGCACTTAAAATAAGATTTATGAGACCATAAGATGAGCAGAACATTGCCTACCGAAGACATAGGGGAAGAACCCCATACCCCCCCTCGGTGGGAAGAAGAAGAAGTGGTTAGAGAAGAAGAAACATGCAAAGCAACACCATCTATCACACCTAAGGGAAAAGAAACTATGGGGGAAGAAGATGATACCAGGATCAATAGTCTTTTCAATATTTTGAATGATTTGGCCAAGGGTCAAAAGGCCATGATGGACCTTATGGGGCAACTAACTAAGAATTCCTTGGAGGTCCCAATGAATTAGAATCATAATGGTGATGGGGGTTCAAGCAATGGAGAGGGTAGCCACTCACGCACTACCATGCAGAGCCACCCCCACTTGTACACCAAATCCCTCAGATCCACTATGCCTCAATTTTTGGGGAATGATGTCACAGGTCCATTGATGCAGGTTGATTAGAAGGAGCCCTATAGGGCATATTTAGAGGAGTAGAAGAGGCTAGGAGATGATTTCCACTCGGCCATGTCGTTCATAGATTTATGCAATATGAAGAGCAGAAACCGACCGAGAGGGACCATGAGGGCCATCACACAAAATTTTGATTTGCAGCGTACCCTTGGGAAGGTCACTATTCCCAACTTTGACAGGAGATCTAAATGATCTGCTAGATCATGGATGCAGAAGCTTGACACCTATTTCCAGCTACACCAGATGACAGAGACAGATGCCATTAAGTTGGCCACCTTGCACCTGGATGGTGAGGCCCATGAGTGGTGGTACCATGGGTTAGTCACTTTGGGACATGCCAGGGTTACCTCCTACTTGAACTTCACATAGAGACTCATCGATATATTTGACATGAAGGACCCTGAGCTTCACTTCAGAGAGTTGGCTCAACTCAAATAGACAAGTAGCCCAGAGGCCTATATATCTGAGTTTCAGAGGGTTGTTGTGATGGTGACAAAAATTTTAGAGGATCGTTTGGTGATGTTGTTTGTTGAGGGGATAATGGAGCCTCTATGAGGATGGGTCAAGGCCTACAAGCCTACCTCTTTACAGGATGCAGTCATTAGATCTCGGGACATGCAGGATGCAGTACCTAAAAATCGGTTTCTGCCCAAACCCACTTTTAACCCAAAGACTAAGGAAATCATACCACTTCAGAGAGATTGGGTTGGCAAGCCCAAACTGGATGAAGAGACCGGAAGATAATTGAGGAAAAAGAAATTGTGTTTCAGATGTTAGGAGATATGCGCACCAGGACATGAATGCGCCGAGAAGGACAAAATGGGCAAGGCCCATTACATGGAGGTATACTCTAACAGTGACAATGATGTGGATGAGGAGGTAGAGTAGGCACAGGATCAGGGACATCCAACATTAGGAGAGGATTCTTCACATGTTGGGGATAAGGACCCAGTCATGGCCTCGATGTCAGGATTTATGAGGTATCATATCTTCAGGGTCAGAGGTGTCCTACAAGGGCACAAGGTGACAATATTGATCGATGGGGGAGCATCCCATAACTTCATTGACGATAACATGGTCGAGAGGAGAGGAATTCCGACAGAGGAATTCGATGGGTTCATAGTAGTCATACCAGGAGGCCACCAGATGAGTTGCACCAAGTGGATTCCCAAGCTCACAATAACCATGGGRAACTACTCAATGACAGATGATTTCTTCGTGGTGGACATACCAGACACCAATGTAGTGTTGGGAATCCAATGGCTTTACTCTATTGGGAGATACACTACTGATCAAAGGACCATGGAGATGGATTTCACATGCTCGGATGGAAAGAAGGTGGTCCTACGAGCCATGCACCAGTACCCACCAAAGATTGTGTCATTGCATAGTATGGAGGCAGTTATGAGGCATGGTGATATAGAGTGGGCTGTAGAGTGTTTTATTTTTGACAAAGAGCCACCTAACCGTCTGTAGCAGCTTCCAGAGGACTTACAGGTATTACTCCACAAACATCATAAAGTATTTAGCGACATTTCTTTTGGCATTCCACCTGATATAGGTTTTGAGCATATCATAGAGCTAGAAGAGGGGGTCCAAGCAGTTATCACAAACCCCTATCAGCACCCTAAAGTTTACAAGGATGAGATTGAAAAAACCATCAAAGAATTGTTGAAAATGGGCCACATCCACCCTAGTTCCAGCCCATTTGCCACTTATGTTGTCTTAGTCAAGAAGAAGGACAGTACTCTGCGGATGTGTATTGACTACAGGGCTCTAAACAAGAAGACGATCAAGAATTAGTACCCCATACCCAGGATCAATGAATTAATGGATGAGCTCAGGGGAGCCAATTTTTTCTCGAAGATTGATCTTCAATCAGGGTATCATCAAATTAGGGTACGAGAGAAGGACGTACCTAAAACAACCTTTATATGCCACTATGAGCATTATGATTTTCTGGTCATGCCATTCGGGCTAACTAACGCCCCTGCCACTTTCCAGTTGTGCATGAATCATGTTTTCAATAAGCAACTGAGGAAGTTCTTATTTGTTTTCTTTGACGACATCCTCATATACAACAAAACATGGGAATACCATATGTGACATCTTGATGAAGTACTTGGTATTATAGAGAGTCAACAGTTGTATGCGAAGGAATCCAAGTGTGAATTTGGTATGATAGAGATGCTCTACTTAGGGCATGTGATTGGGGTGAATGGGGTACAGGTGCACTAAGAAAAAATCAGGGCGATCATTGAGTGGCCAACTCCTAGGAATGTGACAGAACTAAACAATTTCCTTGGTCTTTTCACTTACTACAGGAAATTTGTTAAGGGATTCTCATAGTTGATAGCGCCACTAACCGATCTCACCAAAAAGGGGGCTTTCGTTTGGATAGAGGAGGCCCAGGAGACATTCGAGAAAATAAAGCAAGTGATGAGTTCATGCCCTGTTGTAGCACTACTTGATTTCACTCAACCCTTTGTCTTGGAGTGTGATGCTTCAGGAATTGGGATAGGATCTGTATTGATGCAAAACGGTCACCCAATAGCGTTTGAGAGCTGCAAACTCTGAGAGTATGAACGACATTACTCCATATATGACAAAGAGATGTCATCCATAAAGCATGCTTTAACCAAATTCCAACAGTACTTGGTGGGAAACAGGTTCAAGGTAAAGACCAATCATAATAGATTGAGGTTTCTCATGGAGAAAAAGGAGCTAAACGAGTGGCAACAAAAATGGATCAGTAAAATCCAAGCCTACGATTTTGAAATTGAGTATGTGAAAGGCAAAAATAATGTGGTTGCTGACGCCCTATCTAGGATACCCACTCTCTCTCATGGATATTTCAGTGGAATGGAAGGCACTTCTATTGGTAGAATACTCCAAAAATAGGTTTTCTTGTGAGACACTTGATGGTCATGTCTCTGATGATAGGTATAGGGTTATTGATGAGATAATATATTATAAGGACTAGATCTATTCAGTACTAGAATCTCAGTTGAAAGATAAAATTTTGCATGTTGCACATACTTCTCCTTTGGCAGGTCATCCAGGACACCTGAAGACTTATAGACAAATTCGAGAGAGGTTCGCTTGGAAGGGTCTCAAGACTAATGTATTGAAGTTTGTACATGAATGCCACATATGTCAGCAAAACAAGGCGGAACATACCCATCCAGTAGGATTTCTCCAACTGCTTCCCATTCCTGAACAAAAATGGGAAAGCATTTCGATGGATTTTATTACAGGGCTGCCTCTGGTTTAGGGGAAAGATTGTATCTACGTGGTGGTTGACAGGCTTACTAAATTCTCCCATTTCTTTGCCATGTCGTCTAAATACTCTACAACACAAGTAGCAGAATTGTTCTTCGAAGAGGTATTTCGACTGCATGGACTCCCCAAGACAATTGTCAATGATCGAGACAGTAGATTCATGGGGGGATTCTGATAGGATCTATTGAGACTCATAGGGACATAACTAATTCCTAGTACCAGTTATCACCCTCAGACTGATGGGAAAACCTAAATTGTGAACAAATGGCTCGAGGGGTATTTGAGAAATTATGTATCGGGGAAACAAAAGGCATGGATCAAATGAATGCACTTGGGTGAGCATTGCTATAACACCACTTATCACATGTCGACCAAGATGACACCTTTCAAAGATTTGTATGGTTATGACGCCACCACCTTTGTGGACCGAGCATTTGGGGACAATCGGGCACCCAAAGCCAAAGATTGGATTCATGAGAGTCGAGACATCTTACGAACTCTCAAAGATAACCTGAAAATGGCACAGAATCAACAAAATATGTACGCTGACAAGCATAGAGTGGAGCGTAGTTTCGAGGTGGGAGACTTGGTATTCCTCTGTTTGCAACCATACAAGCAATCATCCTTGAAAATGAAGGGGGTAGAGAAATTGAAGCTACAATTCTATGGTCCCTATAGGATTTCGAGGCGAGGCAGGTAGCTTATGAGTTAGAGCTTCTAGAGGGGTGTAAGATACACAATGTCTTTCATGTTTCATGTCTCAAGAAGGCAATGGGACAACATGTGGTCATCTTTATAGAGCTGCCACCATTGGATGAGGAGGGGCAGTTGATTCTAATTTTGGAGGAGGTGTTGGAGACCAGAGAGCGAAAATTAAGGAACATGAGCATCAAAGAGTACATGATCAAATGGAAAAATCTTCCTATCGAGGACGCTACTTGGGAAGGAGAGCAGATGTTGAAACATGTTGGATTACAGTTGCTTGAGGACAAGTAATATTAGGCGGGGAGGATTGTAATGTCCCCGTTGGCCTAGGAAGCATAAGGAGGGGTTTCGCTAGCCTAAATTGGTTCCCATAGGCTAAGTTGGAAAAGTTACCTAGGAAACTCAACTTTTGCCTAGGAAATGACTTTATAAAGTGAAAAAGGGAAAAAGGGGGACATGGGTCTTAGGAAAATGAAGTCACTTAAAAATTATAAAGTGTGCAAGCATAAATTGACTTTTAAAATAAAATTAAAAGTAAAGTGAGCGGGAAATAACTCAATGGAGAAACAAAAGAGGGGAAAACAGGAGGTGCCCCTCATTCTTGCATTTGCTCATTAAGAAAATAGATTTGGAGAGCTCTTGGAGAGTTTTCTAGGGTTTTTGGAAACTCTTGCTTTTATCTCTGGTTTTGGTGTTGCAATAATACACCCTAGTCAGACTCGAGGACAAGATCATTCCATATTTCGTCATTGGACTTATTGCTACCTAGTTTCATCTCCTTGCAGTCGATTTCTTGAGTGGGTGGCCGAATTTTCTTGTGTGGCAGCTGGGTTGGGAAACATAGTGGTTGAATTTCTTCAAGGGGGTTGGAATCTCTGTGTGGAGGTTGAGTATCCTCATCTTGGGCGCATTCTGCAATAGCTGGGCGAATATTCTTGTGGAAGGCAGCGTTAGCATGCCTGGGAGTTGAGTATTCCTTTGAAGAATTAAATCGTTGGTTGGAGGACTAATATTCTTCATGATAGACAGAGTTATAGTGTGGGAAGTGTGCCCCATTTGTGGTTGTTGATACCTCTTTAAATCTTGGCGAGTTTGTTGTTGAAATCGAACCATATCCCTTATGGGTGTTGTTTTCCTCTATCTGGGTGCAACATATTTCTATTGTGAAGTGATTTGGGAGTGGGGAAATGCCTTTAACAATGCAGGTTCGTATTCACTCTTGCGTGGCGCCTTATCTCTAAATTGGGTGCATCTCTTGGTCTATACACTGAAAATATTGATGCCAATTAAATGTTGAAGTTTATCTCCAATCTGGGCGCATTTATTCTTCATTTCTGAACTGTGGAGTGCTGCCACTAATTTCGGGAGTCCCTTACTGACTGGAGAGGTCGAATCTCTGCTTTGAGATGTCTATTTGTTGCTGCTAGAGGACAATATTCCATTCTCATTAGTCTCCTACAAGAGTTCATCTATTCGCCCACTAATTCCAGGTTCTATCTATTATTACAGCATGTTATATTTGTTTGTTGATGTTGTAAACTGAAACTATCATTGGAATCTTTCTTATGCAAGTGTTGGGACAAACTATGTATAATTTTCATGATTTTTATAAAAGGAGCAGCCACTATTTTTGGCGTTTTGCTTTGCAGTAACATATTCAGTGATTGTCATTATTGGAAATTACCTATGAACTATTAAGAGGTCTCTTCATTGTAAAAAGACATAAAAAAAAAATGCACCTACAACAACTGGTATACAAACTATTTGAAGAAATACCACAGTGGCAATCCCTCCTTAAACTCAGAAAAATCACCTCAACTCTAGAGAATATCGAGGTGGGTATCTTACACAAAGCTTCAAAACGTAGTCGCTTTATCCACTACGAAGGCAGAGTATATGGTTGCTTCACATGCATGCAAGGAGGCAATTTGGTTACAGGATTTATTGGGTGAGTTTGGAAGGATGCAGGACAAGATGAAAGTATTTTGCGATAGTCAAAGTGCTATTCATTTGGCTAGAAATCCAACTTATCACAGTAAGACAAAACATATTTATGTTAAGTACCATTTTGTAAGACAGGTTGTTGATGAAGGTGGAGTGTCTTTGGAAAAGGTCCATACAAAAGTGAATTCTGCAGACATGTTTACGAAACCAATTTTGTTAGAGAAACTATGATGGTGTTTGGCTTCTCTTGGCTTGCAGAAAAGGTGATGAATTAATTAAGGGCATGATATATTAGGTAAATTGTTGTCAAGGTGGAGATTGTTGGAAACGTACCAACGGATTTCCTCATGCGGTCACATGCACATGCATGCAGCTAAGTTAATGCGCATGCATGCAATCTATTTATGAACTGTTCATGTAACTATGTGATCTATTCATGATCAATTTGTGTAACTAAGTGAAAGATGTTATATATGCGAGCATACCCATAGAGGTGTGAGCGCAATGTGTGAAGAGTGCAAGTGTGTGCAAGGTGTGTAGAGAGCAAAGAGTGTGTGTGAGGAGAGGATGATTGTATGCACAAGATTGGCTATTGTAATTCTCCCTTGAATAATAAGAATATTGACTATCATTGCCCATGGTTTTTTCCCTCATTGGGTTTCCACATAAATCACTGTGTCAATTGTGGGATTATTGTACTTGGTTTAATGTGTGTTTGATCTTGCTTATTTATGCTCTATTTTATGTTATATTTTTGCTTCCACTGCCTAACACTTTCAACCCCTCTTTTTTATTGGAATTCATAACTCTTCACATATCAACTAAAACACAATTTGTTAATAAAAATAATAATATTTAAATCATCCATATTTAAATTAATCATTCTCCCTCCATAATTCAACTCAATTTTAAAACACAATTTTCAATAAATTGGATCTCTATTGAGGTGAGCAATTTCTATATATTATAACATTGTTCTTTGATATGGCACATCTACAATACTAACCCTTTTGTTTGAATGGTTATATTTATATCTAAGGAGATGCTTTTTTTATATTATTATCACAAGATAGAGTTTTTGTAAAACTAACCACCAACTAGTAATTGGTACACCAAACACCACCTACTATTTCATTTACCAAAATTATTTTATATTAATATATAAATTAAAGGAAAATGGAGAAGAATATGCTTATTCCTTTGTATTTAATAGGTGTAGAAGGCAAGTCAAAGACATATTTGGTCTAATTTCATTTTATGAGGTTATCCACTAAACATTATTATTATGTGTATATGATTTATGAAACGACTATGTTTTTAGCAATGACTTAGAGGTGGGGTGAATTTTTTTTGGTCAATTTAAAAAACGTGAAGTTGTAATTGTTATGTGTGGGATGTATTATTCGTTTTAAAATATAAAAACTTGTAATTGTTACGTATGGGATGTATTGTAACTTTTAAAATATAAAAGTTTTTATGGTATATTTATTTCTTAAAAGTATTATTCAATTTTGGTTATTTATATAATTTATAAATTTATTATTAAATTTTTCTATATGCATAATTTATAAATTTATTATTAAGTTTTGGTTATATACATAATTTATAAATTTTTAATTTTTATTTTGTATAATTAAATTTGTTTTTAATATTTTATATTTATAAATTTTTTGAAATAAAAATAGGTTATAAAATATTATTTTGTTAATTAAATAATATCTAAGATAAATAATATTTATGATTTTTTTTGGTACTTGGATAAATTGTTAATTGTTAATTGTTCTTTTTAATTTTAGGCAAGTGAATGAATTTTTTACTTATTTATTTTAAATGAATGTTTTATTCATTATATATAATAATTTCTTTTTTCACTAGTTTTTGCATTGAGTGAAATATTTTTCTTCACTAGTTTTTGCATTGAGTGAAATGTTTTTCTTCTTCTTATTTATGTTATAATGAGAGGTGTGGAATTTCTTTTGATTTCTCTTACTTAAAAGAGATTTTGTTGTAATGAATAATGCATTTTAAGTCATGGCTCCATTTATCATTAAGGTATAATGTTCTAGGATAAGTGGAATTTTTCTAGGTGAAAGATTTTTTGTATATGCTTTATTGACAATGAGATTTCTTCTAGTTTTAAGTGGGTGATATATTTTTCTTATGGTTTTATGATGTTAAGTTTATTTAGTGAGAGATTTTTCTTTGCATTTGGTGAAATATTTTTATATCTATACTTTTTGAGTGAAATATTTTTTTTCTTCTTGTGAAATGTGAAATTTCTTTAGATTTTACTCTTGTGAAATTTAAGCTATTGATGATGTTTTTTGAGTGATGACTTTACTTATCATTAAGACATAATGAGTTACCATGAGTGAAAATTTTTGGGTGAAATATTTTCTTCACACTTGTGAAAAGATATGTTTTTCTTCAGTGGATGATGCTTTTTGAGTGATACTTATCATGGAGGCATAATGCCTCTGAGATATTTTTCTTCATACTTGTGAAATATTTATATATCTATATTTTTTTAGTGAAATATTGTTCTTCTTATGTTATGGTGAGATATATGAAATTTCTTTTGATTTTATTCTTGGTGAAAATATATAAAAAGATTTAGAGTGGATGACCGTTTTGATTAATGACTTTACTTGTTATCAAATTTCTTTTGATTTTATTCTTGATGAAAAGAGATAAAAGAAAATTTACAATGGATGAGGCTTTTTGAGTAATTGCTTTATTTATCATCTAAGGCATAATGTCTTACAATGAGTTAAGATGTGTAAAAAAATTTGGATGAATTTTTTTATTTATTTTACTTTTGGTTAAAGAGATTTTTTTTTTAACAGTGGATGATGTTTTTTGAGTGATACTTATCATCAAGACATGATGTTTTTTGAGTGAAACTTATCATCAAGGCATAATACCTTACCATGAGTAAAAAAAATTGGGTATCTAGTTTTAGAGTGTGTGAGAAATATTTCTTAGGGTTTTATTATGGGTAAAATATTTTTATGTCCAAATTTTTTGAGTGAAAATTTTCCTCACATTTAATAAAATATTTTTATAGCTATCTTTTTGGAGTGAAATATTTTTCTATTTTTTGTATTATAGTGACATATGTGAAATTTTTATTGATTTTATTCTTGGTGAAAAAAATCTAAAATATTATTTTGTTAATTAATTGATACATAAGATAAATAATATTTACTGTTTTTTTGTGTAGTTGTATACGTTGTTAGTTATTTTTTTAATTATATGAAAAAAAAATTATTTATGTGTTTTATATGAATGTTGTATTCATCATATATGTAATAGTTTGCTCACTAGTTTTGTACTGACTGAAATATTTTTCATCTTCTTGTGTTATAGTTATATGTAATAGTTTCCTCATTAGTTTTGTACAGACTGAAACATTTTCCCTCTTCTTGTGTTATAGTGAGAAATAGAGATGTGAAATTTCTTTTGATTTTATTCTTGGTAAAAAGAGATTTTGTTATAGTGGATGATGTTTTTTAAGTGATCATTCCAATTATTATCCAAGCATAATGTTTTACAATGAGTAAAACTTAGGTGCATGAAAGATCTTCTGTTTGTCTTTTATAGAATGAGATTTCTTTTGGATGAGAGATTTCTTTTCCAATTTTATGATGTAAGTATTTTTACCAAGAGATTTTTCTTCACATTTGGTTATATATATATATATATATATATATATATATATTATTTTTTGATTGAAATAATTTCCATATGTATATATGAAATATATATACATATGATACAGTGAAGGCAAGAGAGTAATAGGGGAAGAATTCTGATCGATTTTTTGAGTATCTGGGTTAATTTAAAATTGGGCAAAACCCCTTAAAGGTAAAATTCTGAAATGCTTGAAACTGTGATCCATATGAAACTCAAACTACCCCTAAAAATTTGGCCAGACCCATTTTTTTTTTACTGAAAAACAGAATTCCGAAAGGAAGATGGCTCCCTAATTAACCTACTCCAATTACAACAGCAGCAGGGCGACTTCGTAATGCAGTACACCGGTGAAGGCCGCTAGAATTTTAAGAAAATCATCATCACCAGTGGAGTGCACAGAGAATCGTGGTGGGTGCAGGAGCAGCACGCAAGAGCAATATCAATGGAGGAGGTATGTGTACACGTCCCGAGTCCACCGTTTTGATGTCAGCGCTGTTGGTGTCCATGGAGACATTTTCAATTTTAAAAATGAAATTTAGATCGGTTGCATGGTAATACTGTCTCGAACACTGCATTTTTAATTTAAACATGTCTGCATTGCAACGCTATCTATCTGCATGGCGGCGCCACACGAGTAGGAGATTGGATTGCATTTACTATCTGCCAA
>ML863619.1:10348-22892 GCA_009831015.1 Picea engelmannii | reverse complement strand
GTTAAAATTACTTCTTTTTCTTCTTCCTAAAATGGCATTCACAAAAGTGCTAGAATGTCTGGCTGTCCCTTTACTTTCTTGCATTTTTAAGTAAAATGTAAAAATAAAATTCATGACTAATGTTGCAATCCACTCCCCTACACACCGTACATGCAGACATTCCTCTACTCTTTTTGTAACGAGCATTCCTCCAAAATTTCATCCCCTTGACATCAGACAGTTTGACAATTGGTTCGACTCATTCTCAACTCTTCATTTGAGATCGATGCATTCAATTAATGGTCAGTGCAGACCTTCTAAGCCATAGTGAGAACGCAGTTGCTTAATAAGCACGGAGTTGTGTTTAAGCCATGACCTTCACCAGGTCAAAATCAATTCTTACAATATTCTATCATTTATAATTAGTGTTCATGAATACTCTAAGAGCATTAAGACCTGAGAAAGAAAGAGGTCCACTATATAAGAAGATGATAATTCCTGCCAATTAGACATCAATTAAGCAGGCCAGAGGTCCAAAAACTGCCATAGACATGCCAAAGCCCAAACCGGGCCAACAATTCCCATTTCACTTGCACCCGCATCATGAAACACAATAGCATGGGTAGCCATACCCAAAAATGGGGTTCTTGACTTTGCCATGGTTTTCCTCTTAAATAAGATATATAGGACCTAGTATGTACATTCCAGACAAGAACCCCATCTGATTCATTCACGTGATTTCGCAGGAGAATCGCCCGCCCCCAACAACAACAAAACACAAAATGGGCAAATGGGCATAATTCCTACTAACTTTATCAATTTACGAGTACAAATTTTGAGTTGGATATAACAGAAGGATTGATAGATTGACAAACGGTTTGGAGTAAAACTTACCTGATACAACTACAGACTGAGTGGAAGCAGTTTCTGAGAAAAAGAAAATCAATGGCAGAGCCCCGGATTTGATGAGTGGCTGCATAATACTGGAGAAAGTTTTATAGTGTACACATGGCGAACATGTGAAGCATAAAAATAGGAGATATGCCATAATAATCTACAACTTTGGACAAAACAATGTAACGAATTTACACCAAACATTAATATTTTGATTAGGTATCTAGAGGCATGATGTGAGTAGTGCATTTTATGTTTCTTATGAAAGAATAACTTGAGATTTCATCATTCCAAGCTTCATAAGGGTTTCCCTTAGAAGTTGTTGGAAATTGATTTGAAGTTGTGACGCTATACCTTAGAGCAAGGTTACATGAGTTGAATTTGGCAATATGATCGGATAAGTAATAGGAATACAATATTACTTAAAAAAAAATGAAAAGAAGAGTAATATTAATGTAGAGTAGCTTTTGGGGTGTAGGACAGTTGGTGATGGAGTGTATTGTTAAAGCACTTTGTTATGAGAAGTCATTGGTTCAAAATCCCGACTCACCTTGTGTGTCAGGTATGGGGAATCGTGGACACACCTGAAGGTTATAGTAGCAGCAGTCAGATAACACAAGTGCGTGCCCAACTAATTTTTGATTTGACCAATGACAGAAAAAAATGATTAATGTAGAGTAAAATCTTAATATAGGGATATGTTAGTGAGTAACATTATATAGATGAAGCAATAAGTTAAAGAAGTCCCTTAAGGCATGACACTAAACCATGAGCAATGTTGGTATTGGAGTGAGGAAAGATGTTATTAAATCAAGATGGAGATGTGCACCCCAAAGCCAACTCCATTGGAAAAACTTTGATATTAAAACCCTTGAAGATAGTCATGATATGCACATAAATGGCTTTATTTGAAGTTTTATACCTTTGACCAGAAAAAAAAAAAAAAAAGAAAAAACAAATGGAACAAAAATCACTAAACAATGAATTTTTTTTTGTCCCTTTTTAGTTCTATATGTAGTTCATCCAATCTATTTATCGAATCATGTAACTTTTATTTAATTAACAAAAAAATATGACTATGCATTAATATTGTAAGATTATAATGCCCCGACCATACCCATTTGCTTGTTGTCCTCACGTGATAGAACAAAAAAAAATCACTTTGAGCAAATGCTTAGTTTTGATTTTCATAACTCCTTGTATTTAACTAACATAGTTGCTAGTGTGGTGTCTCAAACTTCATTAACCCTACGCGGCAACCTACAAATCGGTAGACTTATAACACATTGCTAACTATCACATATTCAAGTATTCATGCAATAAATAATAATACAAAACCAATGCACATTCATGGGGAAATGGTCTTGTTGGCACAAGGGCAGACCCAAGGTTCAACGCTTTAACAGCGCACCAACAGAACCCTAACTATTGACCCTTTCGACAACACCTGCGAAGTAGATGAAGTCTCACCCGAGGTAGAGGTAGGGGGGGTTGTAGGACTCAAGTGTCTACAACCTAGCTAGGACACAGATCTGTGATTACAACACTTTAACAAAGCACTTAGCCAATAATATGTATTAATCTTTAACCCTTAGTCAGCTCGCAGATAAAAACCCTAATTACATAACAACGCAGTATTCAACAAGATCTAAGCATATCTAACCATTTAGCACATGGCATCAACAGATCTAGCATTCATTCATGTTATTAAGCACTAAGCTATTATATCAGATGCATCTAACATACATCAACTTAATCACTAAGCATAAAACACATCAATAACACAAAGCAATCACAACACAGGATATACGTGGTTCACCCCCAGCGTGGGGCTACGTCCACCAACTCTTCGTCTTCTTTATTATCTTCTTTCAATTTTCTTACATGCACAGAACCTCAAAACCAACTCCGCATAGGATAGGAGATATGCGCGCACTTCGCCAGATCCTCCTTCCCTGAGCTTGGTACAGCACAGAGCCTTTTTACAATCACTTGCACTTAACTCTGCAAGTTCTCAACACATAGTATGCACGAAGCCTTCACAACTAATCACACTTAGCAACATTTACATATCTTGCACAAAACCAACTTAAATCTGATCGAACTCTTAGCACTTAGAACTCTGGCCCTTTCTTACATTGCCTAGCTACTTATTTATACATTTACAAATGGGGCCTAAGCATGGGTAAACCCATGGGTCGACATCCCATACCTGTTACATAAACCCTAAACCAAAAAAGCCCATAAAAGGGGGCAAGATCTCGCGATCTTCGCTTCCCCTGGACGCTCCGTCTTCGACCATCCTGTCGAAGTCCCCAAAATGGTTAAATACGACCAAGGTTCTCCAAAACTTGGTCAAGGGCCAACAAGCCCCCAACACTCACCTGTGACTCGTCCCGAGTCACTCTGATCTAGGCAACTCTACTTTGAAGGCCTCGAGTTTGGCTCGAGCTGCCTCGACTTACTGCTTCGCCAGGGCCTCCTGCTCGACGAACTCTCGAATGATTTTCTTGGTGACAGGTCCTTCCAAGCGTTGTTCCACTGTGGTGACCACTTGTTCCAGCTGTGCGCCTTGTCCCTCAATCTCCTCAAAAAATGTGCAGGCTTCGTCCTGTACCGGCTGAAGTCTCTGGGTCACTTCCATGACTTTACTCTGGATGGCATGGACCTGTTGTTGAACTATGCGTTGTTCTTGTGACCTTTTCATCTTTTCGACCGCTGACAGTAGCTTCAACTGTGCATGCACTGTCGTTGCTTGTTTCTTTACTTCCTGGAGTTGCGACTCCAATGTCCTTAGTTTTGGGTCCTCTGCAAGGCACTCATAGGTCTGCACACTTCGATTGATGAGTTGCTTGCATTCTAAGGCCAATGCCTTGATTCTTCCGACTGCGCTCCGGGCAGTTTCTTCCCTCCGATCTCTCACTTTCTGCGGAGTACTCGACACTGATTGCAATTCCAGTTCTGCTACTCTTGCTTGGAGTTGTTGAATGGCTTCGGCGAGCTTTCCCACTTGGCTCTTAGTTGTTTCCTCTTCCATCTGTGCCAGGCCCGGCACAAAGCGAATTGCTCTAATGATTGCTTCTTTAACTCCACTCTGCTCTGCGAGCAGCTATTCTTTTTCGTTCTAGAGTTGCTCTCTGTCCTCTGCAAACTTCACCTAGAGGTCATCTTTCTCTTGCTGCGCAATCCAATGTTGCTCTAGGGTTTCCCCCTTTGTTTGCTGCAATGCCTCTATGGCCTGCTCTTTTTCTTCCTGGACCCGACGAAGGCAAGCCTCTGTCGCATCTGCTATTCTACGTAGTTGGGCAGGCTCATATCCTACTTTTATGCCCCCTGATGACAACGATGCAGTAGACACTGCATGGCTGGAATAAAGAGCCTATTGTACCCCTTTGAGCTCCGCCTCGATCCTGTCATACATTGTCTCTTGTTTGGATTCACTTTGCTACAAAATGTCCTCAGAAGTATATGATATAGTTGCGATGATGAGGTCAATATCATCCACCATAAGTATAGTCTGTAAGTGGGGTTTATTGGCACGTGACTTTTTTCGCACTGAGGGTTTCTTTGGAAAAAACTTTCTTTTCTTAGATGTCTCTGTCTCCGTAAGGGGATCTTTAGGCAGTGTTACTTCACCCTGTTCATGATTGTCTTCTTCCCCTTCATCCTCTTCTTTGTCTACTTCGTCACCTCCTCCCCATTCAGGTGAATTTGGGGTAGTCTCCTCTGATGCGTTGTGCATTTCCTGTACTTCTTCCTTCTTCTTCTTCTTCTTCTTCTTAGGTACATCGTATTCTTCTCAGGTGACCATAGGACTTCCGATGAGGTCAGGGTTGGAGAGTTATGTCTGTTTGATTGGTACAAGGAATTCTGCAGGCCATTCCTTGGTTATTTCCTCCATATCTTCCTCGGTGAGTTTGTAATAGGATTGGAGCTCTTCCTTGTGTTCGTCTCCATGTGCAGTGATGTAAATGAAGTACATGTCTGCGTGAAACTTCGCTATTGGTATGAACCTATGAAGTGTATTCGGTGTCATGCGAGGGAAGGATTCAATGGCCCTCTTCAGCTGCAAGTAATAGGTGTGGAACACCGCATTGGACTGCCATTGCTTTGCCATGTTGCTCGAATACCAGAGGGTAGTGAACCTCGCGGCCAGTGGTTCGGACGGTTCGACTTCAGGGAAGGTTGCTCCTGCTGACATCTCCCAAGCGATGAAGGCAATTAGAATCGACAACCAGCTGAAGTGAAACTCCCAGCCCTGGTCTTGTGCTTCATGACAATCTTGCTCCAACTGGTTGACGAGGTAGGTTGCCCAGTTCATCTGCATTCCTTCAACGCATTTTCCTGTGAGGTCAACAACAAACCCTGTGACCTGCATTGGTCTGTTCTTCCTGACGAGCTTACCAGTGATCAACTGACAAGCTAGGCACACTGCGCCATTTTGGATGGAGGATAACTTGTAGCCCCGCTTCCCTTTATCTACATCATCATAGGTGTCCTTTATTTGTTGCGCCAGGGTGCGATCTGCAACCTTCCCTAGGTAAAATTCTTGAGGGTCCGGTCCTTGCATGCTCAATCCAGTGATCTGGTGGATCAACTTCGGATCTACAGTGATGCGCCTATCCAACCACATGTAACCTCCATGGAAGCATGACATGAGTAGTTTAACGCATGCGTTAACCTCCTGATGTATGTCGAAGTGTGGTATCTTCATCACATTAAGGATTGTTGATCTTGTGATGTCCATGGTCCATGGCTGGGGGATTATATTTCACTGCTTCCCCATTGTCTTTGTCAAATATTTATGTGGTGTGAGCATTCCATAATTCTTGCAGTCTCCCAAGTTGAAATCATTGATCTTTAGCGTCATGATCTGTCCTAACTACAGTTCAATTGCGCGTATCCCCTTCGGGAGGTACATAGTGATCAGTGTATAGTCGAATTCCCTCGGCACGATGTCATGACTAATTGCACCAGCTAGAGGCGGGATATAGTCAGGCAGGACTGATGGGATGAGCTTCACATTCATCAATTCGTCATGATGCTTGTTCCGTTTCTTTGTAGCAATTTGGGATGGCCCAGATCGACATGTAGTCGATGGGGAGGCTTGCAATCCTCTCATTGATGAGGCCTATGCTCCTGTGGACATGACCTTCTCAACCATAAGGTCTATTAGGATCTCCTCGATAGACTTCTCTACAGTGCTAAGGTCACCCGACATACACGCTCGAGATCAGATATCTCGGATAGGTGGACAAACGCTCAAGGTAATCAGAACGAGTGGCAAGGTCTCAATTTTCGAAAGTGTCCTCGGATAATCACAATTTTCAAACATGTCCTTGGTGCAACATTCGACGGGATAAATAGACAATGTCGTAACAAAATCCTCCAACGGGTCAAAAAGCCTCAATCAATATGATTTTATCCGCTATGGCGTGGTCCTAATGGTCCAATGCCGATCTTTCCGACAATAACTGCATTTCTAGCCATTATGGAGCATCGTTCTAACGGTCAGGACGCCTCCAATGGTCATATTGCTTCATCGTGGCAAAGTGTCAGTCTGCACTGTTCTGCTATTCTGGTGAGGTTCGAGTTCTACAAGCCTTCCTTTTGCGAAGCCCTCTCTGGAACCTCCTGCAGTTTTTCTAGCTTTGCTTTCTTCTTACTGAGCTTTCTTGCTTTCTTTCCTGTGATCTGCATCTCTGGATTCCTCTTTCCATTATTGTTCTTATCTTATCTTAGCATAGTAACTTCGCATTGTTGAGGGTATTTCATAGGGTTCGAGGGTAATACTTTTTCTCTTACTGTTTCTGGAGTAGGTGCTCTTCTCTTCTACATGGATAAGTTCTTTAAGCCTTCTTGCATTTTTTCAACTTCGACAGCTAGGTCTCTGGCTCTCAGTTGCTTCGACGTGTCCTCTTGTTCTTCTATTAAGTGCGTTATTCTCCTAGCCATGAAATCTTTTAATTCTTGCTTTTTATGTTCTCTAGCTTCCTCTTCTTCTTTCCTTTGGATCTGATCTCTCTCAATCCAAGTCCTTCCTAACAAAAGTGCAAAAAGAGCATTGTTCTCAACAAACTTAATGACCTTGAATTCTTCTTTTGTCGATGTTCCATGAGCACTCATAGGAACATGAGTAAGTCTTCCACATAGGGTTATCATCTTTCCTTTAAACAATCCTATTCCTCCCAATGAAGGAACCATAGCAGGCGTTCCTAAAATTTCCGAAGTACTTTATGTCATGATATTAACCTGTGTTTTGCATCCAATACACAGTCTATGTCGAAGTCTCCTATTCTTGTTTATATGCCTTGCTTCTCTTTTAAGATCTCTGGTAAACTGATGCTTCTGTGATCATTCAATGTTTCTTTCATTTGTAATAATATAGCCTCTGATTCTTTCTGGTTCTTTGGCATATTCTTAGTCTCTTGACTTTCCTCATGGTTTTCTTGTCTCATGTTCATCTTCTCAACTTTAGCAATCATTATAGGGAAATCTAAAACTTCATGTCCAGTAGCTTTACAACAAAGGCAAATCGGACCTCTACCAGTGCATTCCTTAGCAAGATGTCCCGGTCTTCTGCAATTATAACATAATGTCAATCCTCTCTTTCTCTTAAACGATCCCCAACCTTTCTTTTACTGCGCAACGGGATCACAGTGATGGACCTACAAAAAATTCTTTCTAGGATCCTGCATCCACTTGTTAGTCCAAAAATTCTTTATATGCATAGGAATAACATATCTTTCACTATTTTTATCAGATCTATTTATATCATATTTTCTTTCTTCGAGTTGTGCCCTAGTTTTCAGACTAGGATGAAATCTATCAAACATACATAGATCCATTCTTTTGAAACAAAAATTTCCACTTATCTTACCTTTATCAGAGCACAAATATTTAAGATCTTACCTCTTTTATTTAGATCGGACTTCTCTTCTTAGCACAGAGGTTCACAAGTCAAGTAGAGTATTGTTCACTAGAGAAGCACATCTATGCATAGAGATTTCTCTTTTCTCCAGTTCCCAACAATCACAGTTTCAGATCCCGGCAACAGAACCATTTGTTGGCACAAGGGCAGACCCGGGGTTCAACGCTTCAACAATGCACCAACAAAACCCTAACTACCGGCCCTTTCAGCAACACCTGCGAAGTAGATGAAGTCTCACCCGAGGTAGAGGCAGGGGGGGTTGTAGGACTCAAGTGTCTACAACCTAGTTGGGACAAAGATCTATGATTACAACACTTTAACAAAGCACTTAGCCAATAATATGTATTAATCTTTAACCCTTTGTCACCTTGCATATAAAAACCCTAATTACAAAACAACGCAGTATTCAACAAGATCTAAGCATATCTAATATTTAGAACATAACATCATCAAATATAACATTCATTCATGTTATTAAGCACTAAGCTACTATATCATATGCATCTAACATACATAAAGCTTCAGTACTAAGTATAAATCACATCAATAACACAAAGCAATCACAACACAGGATATACGTGGTTCACCTCCAGCGTGGGGCTACATCCACCAACTCTTCATCTTCTTTATTATCTTCTTTCAATCTTCTTACATGCACAGAGCCTCAAAACCAACTCCGCATAGGACAAGAGATCTACACACACTTTGCCAGATCCTCCTTCCTCAAGCTTGGCACAACGCAGAGCCTTCTTACAATCGCTTGCACTTAACTCTGCAAGTTCTCAACACATAGTATGCATGAAGCCTTCACAACTAATCACACTTAGCAACATTTACATATCTTGCACAAAGACAACTTAAATTTGAATGAACTCTTAGCACTTAGCACTCTGGCCCTTTCTTACATCGCCTAGCTACTTATTTATATATTTACAAATGGGACCTCAGCATGGGTAAACCCATGGGCCGACATCCCATACCCATTACATAAATTGTAATATACCAGATATAAAAAGTATGCAGAACATAAATAAAATGCTAGAAATGGCAGAATAACAATAATATAACCAGAACAATCACCACAATAGCACTGAAATGATATAACAATAACAACTGAAATAACACTTTGATTCACAAAGCAATGTTCACGAGCCTCTTCGAGGGGGCAACCTCTAGTTGAGCAGAGCTCTATTACAATAATATCCAAGCTAGGGTTCTCATACCCTTGACTCCTATTTATACTAAATATGTATATCAAAAGAAGCATCTAGAGGAAGATCCTTCTAGAAGCGGAAGCTTCTAGAAGGTCTCCTTACATCCGACTTATTCTATTTTATTGCAAAGTCTTATTAATATTGAACTTTATTACATCTGAATATATTGTTCTACTTATGTGCGGGTTAGGACCCTAACATGTCCTCCCCCTTAAAAACAACCTTGTCCTTAAGGCTTGAGATGTGGAAATTGTTGCAGAATGGTAGTTGGTTCCCAAGTGGCATCTGCTGGAGTTGTATCTTTCCATTGGATTAACACTTCCTTGATGGTTCTCTGATGCGAGCGACGCTCACGCTGGTCCAAAACTGCTTATGGTTGTAGCCAAATGGATCCTTCTTCGGCTAACTTGGGAAGGTTGGTTTGAATTTGGCACTTAGTTATGATCACCTTCTTTAAGCAAGAAACATGAAAAACAGGATGTAGCTTCGAATGACTGGGCAAAGCTAATTGATAGGCCACATGTCCCACACGCTTGAGAACTGTATAAGGACCATAAAATTTGGGCGCTAGCTTCTGACAATGCTTGGCCTTCAGGGAATTATGCTTGTAAGGTTGCAAGTGAAGAAACACCGGATCCCCTTCTTCAAATTGATGTTCCAAGCGACCTTGATATGCTTGTTGCTTCATGTGATTATGTGCCATGACCAAATTCTCTTTGAGGGTACGGAGAATAGCCTCTCGAACTATAAGTGTTTGATCAACCGCCTGGACGTTCGAGACACTAGGTAAGTATGAGAGAACTGAAGGTGGCTTCTTTCCATATACCGCTTCAAAAGGAGTCATGCGTGTAGCTGTATGGTATGAAGTGTTGTACCACCAATCAACTATGGGTAACCATTGAGCCCACTGATTTTGCTTTTCTGAGGAAAAACACCTCAAATATGTTTCCAAACACTTGTTTACAACTTCTGTTTGACCATCAATCTGGGGATGATAAGTTGTACTGAGATGCAATTGGGTGCCTTGTAGCTTGAACAGTTCTTGCCAAAAATTGCTTGTGAAAGTTGGGTCGCGATCATAAATAATAGAGTGTGGCATGCCATGAAGCTTGAAGACCTGATCCATGAAAATTTGAGCCACCATGGATGATGTAAACAGGTGTTGAAGAGTGCAGAAAAGAGCATACTTGGAAAGGCGATCAACAACCACCATGACGACTGATTTATTTTTTGATTTGGGTAAGCCTGTAATAAAATCCATAGAGATGTCCTTCCAAATAGCAGGTGGAATCGGGAGCGGTTGTAGTGTGCCCAGAGATTTGACTGTTTCTCCCTTGTTGCGTTGACACATATCACATTCGGCGACAAAAGTATGAATGTCCTGTTTCATACCATCCCAGAAAAAAGAACGTTTGACCCTGTCATAGGTTTTGGTGAACCCTGAGTGCCTCATTGTTGGTGTAGCATGAAGCTCAGAAAGTACTGTGGATTTAAGCTTTGATTGTTTACTTAAATAAAAATGGCCTTTGTATTGAAGCTCATCATGGAGCCAAGAGCACCCTGGGGGAGCTGGAGCACTGGACTGCAATTGTTGGATCAACTGTGAACTTTTTGGAACTTGTAGCCATTCCTGGCGAACAGCTTGGAGCCAATCTGGTACAATGAACGAAAGAGAAAAAGGGGATCCTTCATCTTCATATTTACGGGAAAGTGCATCTGCAACCACATTTTCTTTGTCTTTCTTGTAAATGATCTCATAATCATAGCCAAATAGCTTGGTTACCCATTTTTGTTGCTCCGGGGAGGAAATACGTTGTTCCAAAAAATACTTGAGTCTTTGATGGTCTGTCTTAATTTGGAAGCGTTGCCCCAATAGATAAGGGTGCCACAAATCAACGACATGCAGAATAGCCAACATTTCCTTTTCATAGATATATTTGCCTAGATTTCTTTCAGATAGTTGCTTGCTGGTAAAGGCCAAAGGTCGACCCTCTTGCATAAGGACAACACCAATTCCTCTCCCTGAAGCATCAAATTCCAAGACAAAGGTCTTTGTGAAATCAGGAAGGGCCAGGACTGGAGTGGTGCACATGGCCATCTTCAAGGTTTGAAAAGCTTGAGCAATAGCTGGAGTCCAAGTGAAAGAGTTCTTTTTTAGGAGAGCAGTGAGTGGTGCTGCAATCTTTCTGTAATTCTTAATAAACTTGCGATAATAACCTGTTAAGCCCAGAAATCCACGGAAACTTTTGAGAGTCTTTGGGTGAGGCCAGTCTTGCATAGCTTCAATCTTTTTAGGATCCACCCTGACGTCGTCTTTGCCAACCAGATGACCCAAATACTCTACTTATGAGGTGCCAAAAGAACATTTAGACTGTTTCAGGAAAAGTTGGTGCTGAGAGAGTAGATGGAGAACTCGATCCACATGAGTAAGATGTTTTGTCTAGGTCTTGCTATAGATGAGGATATCATCAAATAAAACTAAGACAAAATGAAGGAGAAAAGGACGGAAGACATGATTCATGAGGCTTTGGAAGGTGGAGGGGGCATTACACAAGCCAAAGGGCATGACCTAAAACTCATAGTGGGATTTAAAAGCTTAGGGCGAGGGATAAAGGAGGGTTTCCAGTTTTGAGAAGTACTACATGTTGTACTTCTTTAGCTTTTTTAGTAGCCTCCACCCAACTTTGAGGCCGAGCCATGAGGACATGGGCCTGAATCTCATCCTTGAGGCCACTGATAAAACATTCTCGAAAAAAGGCATCAAACATGTCCTTTGTCCGAAAAGCCAGGCGCTTAAAGGTAGCTATAAAGTCTTCCATTGTTCCTGATTGTTTCAAGTTTGTCAAATGACCCAAATGGTTGGTGTCAGTGTCAAAGCGTTCATAAATCTCTACCACAAAGTGTGTCCAAGCAATATACCCTCGACGAGAAGTTTTTCTCTATTGCCACCATTGCCAACGGTCTTGATCTAGATGGAGAACACCATACCGGAGTTTGGCCAAGTCATCTGTAATGCCATATAAAGATCAATAATGTTCCATTTGGGTTACCCAACTAGTGGGGTCTGAGCCATTAAATTTGGTCACATCCACCAGCGGAAGGCATAGGTTACGTTGAAAGTGATGATTCTGAAAGTTATGTGAATGAGAGGAATGGTCACCTTCAGTGTGTGGAGCTGAGGAAGAGGAAGGGTTATCTGTAGGGATATGCAGTTTAGTGCAGAGTGTCGAAAAGACAGATTCAAGCTGGGTGGTGAGGTCTTGCTTGATTTCCTCCATTGAGGACTGCATGGTTGTATTGATGGTAGAAACATTGGCATTGAGTTGTTTCACTTCTTGTAGGGTCTCAATGAGACCAAATTGCAAGGTGTTGAAGTGAGCTTCCAAGTCTTGGCTACGGATATGGGCCATGAGGATGGGGGAACTGAAAAGGGGCGGGCGGGGTAAAAAATTTTGCCGAAAAATGATATGGATGAATGTGATAAGGGAGAAGAGATGAATCCAATGGAATAGGTCTCAAATAATGG
>ML863619.1:0-10296 GCA_009831015.1 Picea engelmannii | reverse complement strand
TTTTTTTTTTTTTTTACACCTGTGGAGTTATACTCCGGTCTGAAGAATACTGCAGAGAGGAAATGCCCAAATGCCTAACCAGAAAGAAATGTGTATTTACTTGGCAACCCAAACACAGTTGCGTGACAATAGATCTTTTTTGTTTTAATTTGTTTATGCTTCTGTCCCCAAGGGTTAGGTATTCAAGGGTTCTATAGACAAGGGTTTGCCCTGTGCTATAGCTCTCTGATATACATGCAGGGTCCAATAGTGGTACTCGACCCAATATCTCAGGGCACTAACTAAGAAGGATAGACCGTACCCTTAGTCGTACTACCCGACTACCCAGGTACTAGAGAGTATCTTCCCAAGTGATGTTCTCGGTGACACTATAGTAGTCAGGCGGCCGATCGGTTTATCTAAAGAGGGCTTCAGAAAATCTAGGTCGATCCGTACACAGGTGTTGTCTGATGCGCTACCACTCGAAGGGGTACCAATAAGGGTTACAAGGGTGGCCAACAGATGTGTGCTTAAGTACCACTTGTATTTCCCGCGTGTATGAATCCCTCAACCGTGGGTTTATGTGTGTAACGACAGATCTATGTGGCTTAAAGACGTCGGAATACGTCTCTACCCTGAAAAAATTTAACCCACACTTTCTGTGGAGGAAAGTGCTCTGATACCACTTGTAATATACCAAATATAAAAAGTATGCAAAATAGAAATAAAATGCTAGAAATGGCAGAATAACAACAATGTAACCAGAACAATCACCACAATAGCACTGAAATGATATAAGAACAACAATAGAAATAACACTTTGATTCAAAAATCAATGTTCATGGGCCTCTTCGAGGGGGCAACCTCCAGTTGAGTAGAGCTCTATTACAATAATATCCAAGCTAGGGTTCTCATACCCTCGACTCCTATTTATACTAAATATGTCTATCAAAGAAGCATCTAGAGGAAGATCCTTCTAGAAGCAGAAGCTTCTATTAGGTCTTCTTACATCCGACTTATTCTATTTTATTGCAAGGTCTTATTAATATTGACCTTTATTACATCCGAATATATTGTTCTACATATGTGCGGGTTAGGACCCTAACATAAACCCTAAACCCAAAAATCCCGTAAAAGGGGGCGAGATTCCGCGATCTCTGCTTCGCTTGGGCGCTCCGTCTTCGACCATCCTGTCGAAGTCCCAAAAATGGTTAAATATGACCAAGGTTCTCCAAAACTTGGTCGAGGACCAACAAGACTACTCATGTATAAATGTTCACAATACATAGATTACATAATACAATCAACAACTCTTAGCTCCCCCTTTTGACTCTTGGATGACTCTCTCTAACACTAAATGCTTAGCTCTGCAATCAAATTTGCTACAATGATTGTCTCACCTACTTTTAAAGTCTATACTTATATTTATGTTCATGGATGACTCCTTGACTTTTGTTTTGGTTCTTCAAATCGTGATATGACTATTCTACATCATCTTCCACTGTCTCACACCCCTTAAACTTCCATTTGCGCTCTTTCATTTTCCATTGTCTTTGTTGCACTAATCTATGCATTGATCCTTGCATTGTTTTGTGCATGTTATTCCTTTGGCCAACTTCTACACACTTATATGCTTGATCATCTTTATCGCATTACTTGTTGATGTCAATTGCATGCTCTATCCTGAACTCTCAATGTTTCGTTCCTTTGCACCAAAATTGCATGTTACACCATGTTGTCTCTACGTGGATGTATACATCGTTATGCATGTGTTACTCCTCCTTATCCTTGTTGCATTCTACCAACTTGTTTTGTTACTTCTTTTAGGCATGCACTTGCAACGTATATGCTAAAAGTCTTCATGGATTCTCTTACATCAACATCTATTTATCTATTCATTCAAGTAAAAGAACCTCTTGTACTCAAGTCTACATCATTTCTATATAATGGTTTTTATGCTAAGGATCATGATAATGAGATTGGTCTTTTCTTCAAATCATGGTTTTCCAAGTTCAACCCAAGTTGTATGGCCATTTCTATCACCCTAGTCTAGATGTGATTATCAAATCAACCATTCCACTTGCGGAAAATTGTTATTCCAAAAGAGATTAATAATATTATTAGTGAATTTCTTAAAATTGGCTATATACAAGTCAAAAAGGTATCGACACCTCGGCCGAAACATGTGGTGGTGGTCAACTTCAATGAAGATCTCCCTTATAATGTTATAGTACAATGTGGAGATTGTCAATGGTCCTAAATCTTGGATAATGGGAACACGGTTTTTCATCATAAGGTTTGTCCATAGGCATTCCATTTGAATGATTCTCATCTAATGATGTCAACCTCTATGTGGAAAAAAGTTAATTGTAATAAATCCAAAGGATGGTGACCAATGGAGAAGAATCATCCATAGACAACTCCAAAAATGCATGTAGAGAACTTGAGACCTGTCACACTAGGTCAAGTGCCCAATCCTCCTTCGAGGGTTGTGATGTGATATGGACTCAGTGTCCCCCTTTTCTATGAAGGTAGTTATTGTTGACAACCCCTTAGTGGCGCTAAAGTGGCAATATGCATCTAGCAATTTAGATAAAAAAAAAGGAGGGGGGGGGGGGACAACATCTCCATATAGTTCAATAGATGCCAGATACTTGGATTCAACAACGCCTACATTATCAACAAAATCATTGATTGATTGGGGAAAAAATATGAAAGAAACAAATAAAATTGAAAATCTATTGTTTCTTTAGATTCACAACCCAACTATTTAAAAGCATGATGAATATCTTTGAAAACTGTAAATGTAACTATGTTTGAATTTGATCTTAACTAAGTCATTAATGATTATGAACTTCTTGCCTCGTGAATTTGATTGTAGAAATGAAACTATTGACTAAAAGAGGAGGCTAAATTAAAGTTGTGCAATGCTTCATGTACATTTTGATGGTATTAATCATGGGCATTAAAACTTAAAATCCATATGACAACTCCTAATCATTTTAGTCAAATTGATAATGATTTATTAACTAAGAGAAAGGAAAATGTCAACCATTGATAATTAATTTCCTATGGGGAAGACACATAAGATGCTCTTACTTGTTTTATGGAGTTGGTTCTCCTCCAAAAATGTCAAAACAAATTTTAATTGGTAATAAATTTCCAAATATTCTGAATTAATGTTAGATAAATTAATATATATATAAAATAAAAACTTACCTCCAAACACAACACAACATAACATAGACTCATTCAATAATAACTTAAATTACAAAAAAACAGTGCAGAATTGTAAATAGCCCAACCTTTAGATGACATGTCAAAAACAATTTAGTCAACATATACATCTATTTAAACAAACTTTATGTGAAGTAGACTAACAACTTGGAAAAATTATTAGACTTCATAAATTGAATATCCATACCTCTGAGAGAGAACTGGTGTAAGAAATAATAAAACTCATTTTCACATGCATGATAAAGAAAAATATTAGTCGTTCCAAAGATTTTGGGAGATTTTTTTTAAGATCAAAATCGTAGCTTAAGGAGACATATTCAAGATTTTGTTTGGAAAATTGAACCATAAAAAAACTAAAAAATAATTCTTCTTAAAAACTTAAGAAATAACATTTTGATTTACAAATGTACTTATTGAAAAGTCCAAGAAAATAAAATCCCATGACTTCAACTAAATGACTATAAATATAGTGTGTTCTTCTTTGAAGTTTGAGATGGGGTTCCTTATAAACCAAGTTCAAAAAAGAGAGAGCTTAGACAAGACAAATGAAAATTATAATCAATTTAAGTACAATAATTCTTATTATGTATCATGAAAAATAATTTAAGTAACAAACAAAGTAAGAGGGGAAGGAAGAAGGAAGAGGTGATAACAATGAGTGTTTCATACTTCCAAAATATGTGGGGGTAGGATTTCAGGAGGAGCCCCTTTTTCATTGCATAGAATTGATTTATAATTGCTTAAATTAGTGTAGGGTTTTTTGGAAGTGCCCTAACCACATCAATGGAATGTTAATCTTGGTCGAGATTAGTGATTGAACTAAGGAGTTGATCAACCCAATTTTTAATAAAATCATGTTGTGGGATTGTTACCCCCTCTCACCTAAGGGTAACTAGATGATATCATTCTTCATGATCCACATTGCACACAGTGATCTCAAAGATGATGATCAACATTCTCCATAGATAGCAGCCCCTTAGATGCCTCCCCCCTCATCATTACTCAACTCATTCACTTGATCAATAGGTTCAACTAATGAGGGTGGTTTAAGCACACATGTTATGACCCAAGGGGGGCATATATAGGGTTAAATGTATATGATATGACCCCAAGGGGGGAGGGGGGGGCACATATATGGGGCTAAATGTACATGGTGTAAATATATATGTAATAGGGTCGGCCTAATAGTAAAGGGTCCTCATGTGTAGGTGTGAATAGGTATATATAAAGAACATGTATTCATTATTGAGAACATGTGAATTGTGATGTATGAATGTATTTGGTTATTTGGAGGAGGTTCTCCTATTATTTGAGGAGTTATTGTGTAACTCATCTCTCTTATATATACTAGAGTTTTGTTCCATGCTTACATTGTTGTACATGGTGTGTACTTCTAGTTTCTTATGATATTTTAAGCATTTGGTACATAATATTTGGTATAAGAGCATCGATCCTAGGGTTTTTCTTCTCCAATCAAGTAATCTTAGCATTTTCGTTATAACTTGTTTATGTGATGATTTAGATAGTGAAACTTGGAGGTTATTTAGAATACATATCAAGATATTTGTGGTACAAATTTCAGCTTTTGGGTCATTAATTTTAGAGATACAACCTATGAAGATAGAGTTTTTTACTCATCCTGAATTCAGTTTTAAACGAGTCATCTTGGGATTTTCGCTATAACATTTTTTGGGAATGATTGAGACAACAAAACTTGGAAGTTATTTATAAGACATATCAAGGTAGCTATGGTACAAATTTTAGCTTCTAGGTCGTTATAATTTTGGATATATACCCTATGGAAGACAGGTTTTTGACTAGTCCTATAACTAGTCTCAAACATGTGTTTCAGGTAAAACAATCATATCTTCTTTAGAGAGGATCCAAATTGAGGAACACCAATTGCATTTGAAAGAGGACAATCCATAGTATTTCTGGCACAATTTTCAGAATCGGGTATCAAATATTGGACATGTGCCATTATGTACAAATTCGCTCTCCAGAAAAGGCCAAAAATCAACAAGGTTTGGGAAAGTTACCATAACTTTCACTTGGCACATCAAATTTTGGTCAGACCTATGGCATTGCAGAGAAGACATATCAGAGTATTACAGGCCGAAATTTCTGACTCAAAGGGGCTAAATTTCATAAACACATCAAAAGGAAGGTCAGCGAGAAGACGGACTCCAAATTAGGGTTTCAAAGGTATGTTCACTTAAAACTATCATAAATTTTGATTGGGATGTCTGATTGAGTCGATTCAAAAGCCGTTGGAAAGAGGAAACATAGGATAATATGTTGGAAACATAATGATAACCATTTTGGATATTATTTTCAATATATTTATGTGTTGAGTTGAATTTGTGGTTAGACCTCACTTAAGAATCAATGACAATACATAGATTTACATGAGAGGAAGATAGAGATGAAATCAATCTCGTGGAATGGTTGAGGATGGTAAAAGAATATTGTAAGACTTATTTTGGGCAAGCCTTAATTTTAATGGTGAATCTTGTAAGTGGTGGGAACCTTGATGAAGGCACTAGATTCTCCCCCACATGGGAAAGTTTTGAAAAACTCTTCTCCAATAAATGGATCAAGGATACAAACAAGGAGGAGATGTTTAAAATTCAAGAGGAGTTAAGAAGAAGCAAAAGAAGAGATCAAGAAGAAGGGTGATGAGCTATGGAAGATACGAGACCTCGATGAAGCACTTGTTAAATAAGTTCAAAAATTAAAATAGGGAATGCATAGTAAAGGGAAGCGAGAAAAAGACAAGGCAAGGGAATAATTGAAAAAGAAAGATGAAGAAATATGTAGATTATGAAACCATAATAAAAAAATATTGGATGAGGTTAAGAGATTTAAAGAAGAAAAGAAGGATTGTCAAAATCAAGAAAAAGAAAGGATATTAGATGAAGAATCTACCAAAAGTCTTGAAGGGGGAATTTGCAAGAAGGTTGAGGAATTCCTAAATATTGATAAGGTAAAATTAGAAATGAAATCCATAATTGAAGAAAGATGTGAAAATTTGATAAATGGGGTGACATTGCAACTTTAAAATGAGAAAGAAGACAAGATTCAAGAAGGTCGCCATACGATACTTGATGAAGTTGAACTTCATCTAGAGGATGTACATGCCAAATATGATTGTATTATCTCCAAGGATAGAGTAATCAAAGACCAAGCAAAGAGGACAAAGGATGCCATTGTATATAAAAAGAAGATAGATGAAATGCATGTGCAGAGTGAAGGTAAACCGTCAAATGTAAAACCATATCGAAACCCTCATTACCAGGAAAGATTTCAAGGAAGACAAGAAGGTTGATATCAGTATTATCAAGGAAGAAGATGGAATACTTATCAATATTCATGGAACAAAGCATTACAAAACCATTTTCAACAAGATATTATCATAGACCAACATCTACTACAAATTGTAGAAGCTTCAACAACAATACATGGAATCAAGGGAAAGAAAATTATGCAACAATTAACCACCAAGGATTACGACCGAAAAGAATTGATTTTGGAAGGATCGATCATCATCAATGGAAAGAAGAAAACAAGAACATAAGAAAATCATATTACTTCGTTTCATCACATTTGAAACCTTTAATTGCAAAGCTTTGAGGATAAAGCTTTTTGAAGGAGGGTACTATGTTATGACCCAAGGGGGGCATACATAGGGTTAAATGTATATGATATGATCCCAAGGGGGGGGGTATATATGGGGCTAAATGTACATGTAATGTGTAAATACATGTGTAATAGGGTAGGCCTAATAGTAAAGGAGCCTCAGGTGTAGGTGTGAATAGGTATATATATAGATAATGTGTTCATTATCGAGGACATGTGAATTATGATGTATGAATGCATTTGGTTATTTGGAGGAGGTTCTCCTATTCTTTAAGGAGTTATTATGCAACTCACCTCTCTTATATAAATTGGAGTTGTGCTCCATGCTCACATTGTTGTACGTGGTATGTACTTCTAGTTTCTTCTGATATTTTAAGCATTTGGTACATAACAACATGTGAGGTAAATTAGTCATTGTTTCATACAAAGTGTTACATTTAATGCATTAGGCATTTAGGCGAGGATCATGGGTTGAATTCAGATAATGGATCACGATGCTTGGAAGCTATGCTTTTTTTCTTGTTTCACCTTGGTGGCCATCTTATGTGTCCTAGTCAAGTATTGTCACTCTTGGGGAACAAGGGTATTGTTGGGAGGCCTCAATAGGGTTAATGTACCATTCAATTCCATACTTAACATTTTTCATCTTGATTCATTTTGGTATCCTACCTTTTGGAAGTGGTTATTACATGTATCCAAAAAAGGTCTATACCTTCATCCTCCTATGAGAAGAAGGGGCTTGAATGCCCAATGTTGATGCAATTGGTAAATAAATAAATAAAAAACATGTTATAAAAACGAATAATGGGATATGAATAATACGTCAAAAGCCAATATCAGCTTGAGCTCTACCCCCTTGCTATGAGGCCATCACCACAAGTCCTAATGCACTGAATGCATACAAAAAAGAAAGGACATAATTGAATCCAAGTGAAATAAATGCATAAACCTAAAAGGAGATTGCAAGGCCATTAATGAATATCAAAAGGTAAGATAGGGGTGGAAAGAAATAGTTCCAATGAAAGGGTAACTCAATGCACCAAGTGCTCCCTCTACAAAGGTGCTCATGGAGATGAACCTCACACATGGCCTTGCATGTCAATGACACCATGACCATGAAGTAAACTCCATGTCATACCATTCACTTATACTTACACTTTGATGGGTTTATGGGAAACTACTCTTCTAATTGTGTATTGGCACACCTAATAGGGTCTTGTGATGGTCCTCCCATACCTAAACTTGGAAAATTGCATAAAGTCTTAAGTTAGTGTGAAGTTTGAATAAAATGCCCAATGTGAATTGCTTATGTGGATTTTGCATTAACTTGTGGCTTACTTTTTATGATTCTGATGACTCTTATATCCATGATGATTGGTTTCACTTGACTTATCTGAGCCTTGTTTGATGATGGTGCACTATTTGACTAGTCATTTGAAGGACATAGACGATGCTTCCCCCGGACTCAATGGAGGACATTGGATCCCTCATGATGAGCATTGGGTTACATGATGACTTGGCATGCCTCTTGACACCTTCCGACACCTCCTGGACCTAGGACATTGCATTGATGAGATGGAACATTGCACATATGGCATGGCATGTCATTCAAAGGGTATATATCCACACCTTGGATGTTGCAACCCTTTGAGGACGTTAGAGTTGGGATGAATTCCATTTCCCTTAATGAGGATGGTACACTTCTTTGGAGAGGTTATGCATCCCTTTTCCATCATGACGTCACACTATGAGCCTAGGTCATTGCACACATGAAGATGAAATCATGCTTGAGGATGATTTGATGCTTGCTTGAGTTGACCTAGCATTTCTGAGGATGAGTTGGCGCCTTTGGATGAGGGGATGTAACCTTCTAGATGAGAAGGCGTGATTTTTCATGATACTTTGCACCTTTTGGGAAGAGACATGACGTTTGGAGCGTTTTTTACTCCATTAGAGGATGATGTCACCTTCTTGGAGCTTCTTACACCCACACGTGTGGCCTTTAGGGAGGACATTTCTCCTGTTTTACCATTGTATCTTTATATTGGAGGCATTTTTGGGGGTTGACCTAAGACCTATCCACCTTGTATCATGGATTCTTATGGTTTAAGGGATTCATAGAGATACAGAGTGGTTGGTTTCCTCACATATATAGAGGGAGCACGACCTTTTGTAAATCATAACACAACTTGTGGAGAATCATTACTATACTTGTCTTCTATCTTTCTCTTTCACTATGGATGACTTATGCGCCTTCTTTGGGACATGATCTATTGGATGCTTTTTTCAAGTTTTATGGATGATTTCATGGTTAGGGTTTCATGGATGATCATTGATTTACCTGGTAAGTGATCTTCTAGGTCTTTGGCGGTTATTTCTTAAATGTATCAAGTAATTTTTTTTATCAAAGTGGTGATATTGTTGTTATCTTGTATTCATCTTGAATAAACCTTGTTTAGAAACCCTAGAAAGGTTTGTAATGGACTATATTCCCTTGTTATCATTGATTTGAAGCTTATTAAAGGATGCATGGCAAATTTATAAGGTTTGTAGTGGACTACCCTAGTTGTTTACCTATAGGATATATTTCTAGGGTTTGAAGTGGACTACCCTAGAGTTTTATCCAAAAACCATCTTTAAGCTTGTCTAAAGGCATAGAACAATTTCCAGGGTTTGTAGTGGACTACCCTAGTAATCTTTCTATTGGTTGAGTCTCCAAGGTTTGTAGTGGACTACTTTAGGGTTTTAACCTAGGCTTTCCTTTATCTCCCAAGAAAGCTCATTTGACTCCATATGCCTAAGAGGATTTGACGACACTAGTCTCTCTTTCTCCTAGCAAGTTTTCAACCCTAATTTCCATTTTATCTGTCAATTTTGTGGTTAGATTAGAGCTTACCCTCAATTTCCATCCTTATTAACTTGATGTCTAGGGTTTATTGACATATTTCACCCTTGAGATACACCTTGACATCATTTATTGCATTGTTATTATAATTTTCAGCCTCCTAGGACTTGGAATCTTGGATGTTTTAAGGTTATTTCATGCCATATACATTTCAACAAGCACTTGTTATCTAAACCCTAGTTTTAGCTTTCATTTTCAACCCTCTTTCATTGTATGATTACTTATTTAAAGGGTTATTACATATCGGTTGTTGTAACTTGTCATATAGTTGTAGCTTAGTATCTTAATCACAAGTTCTATAGTAGTTATAGTTTCCTTATTGATTTGTGGTGTTTGGGGCATTCCTTTGACTTATTTAGACTTGGTTAATATCATTTATTGTTTTGGATACTTCAATTATGAAAATATGGAAACTAATTCATTAAACCACCTTATTCTTGCCTTGACAACCTTATTTTAGCGGTAGTGTGTTTCAGTAACCAATATAGGAGGCCGTAGACTTGATCCATTCTTGCTATAGGATTCCTTGAGGTTGC
>ML863618.1:2295-25187 GCA_009831015.1 Picea engelmannii | reverse complement strand
CATACATCATGTACCAAATCAAGTGCATCATCCATACACCAAATCTCAACAAGATGAACCACAATAAAGATGTGTTCCCATACATGTCTGTCATATCAACCATAAACCATGTTCTAGTGATACTAATAGCAAGTGCCTCTAAACATATACTAAGAGTGTTCGTCAATAGATCAATGATATATCTCTAGATAGCATCACATCATCATGATATATCTCATAGACAAGGTGCCATAAAATCACTAAGAACATAACCAGCAGTATACCTTATCAGGAATGCATCACTCCACACACTAAAATTTGTACCATGCATCCAAGACGGATAAGCTTCAACACTCAACCATATGTCATCACTATACATAGATCAAACACACATGCAAGCATATAATCATGAAAACTTGCAACAAACCATATCACACCTTGCAAAATAGAGTTATACCATCAAACCATGTTGAAACTCATATATACACTCCTCTTCTTGAGGCTTTTTCCACAGGTACGCGGCATGTTCCACAGAAATATTGTGTATGTACGCAACCTTTCTATAGGTAACCTTGTGTATGTATGTGAGTTCTCCCACGGGATCCTGTGTATGCTTTAGAAAGAGTGAATCTTTCTTTATTCTTTATTCCTTCATTCATGTCTGGTTGTTCAGTCTTCTTCATCCACTTCTGAGAGTGTCCTGGTTTCTTTGTACTTGTACTCTGAGATTCCATCCTTTCAACATTTCCATGCTATATGAAGCACTCCTCATTGGCGTTCTCCTTGAATTCCAGCAATCCTGAGTTTTGTGGCCAAACCCACTGCAGTTGTAAAATCTCATGGTGTGACAATTAGCAGCAATGTGTCCCACTTGATTACATCTCCAACATCTTAGGGTGTTATGGAGCCTTCCAACATCTTTCCTTGCATAATGTCTGCATTCCAAAGATTTGTTACCATATTAGTTACATGAGAAGAAGTGACCATGAAAAACATTTTCATACCTTTTCTTTGGTGTCCACCTTGAAGGTGTCTCTCTTTTGAATTTTCTTTGAGGTGTAGGGATGGCTTCTTAATATCTTCTTTGCTATGTTCTTATGAAGTTTTCCTTACTATGTATAGGTTCTTGACTTGTAGCTTTGCTTCCATTTTTTGAGAATGAAGGACTTACCTCATGCTTCTTAGAAGTGCTAGCTTCAATATGTGCAGCTTCCTTGTTGTATCCAACACATGATTTATCATTAGGTGATCTTTGACAATTCAAGATTTCATCCAAGATTGTTGAGTTATTCATCAACCTTTTTGACTTCTCAATTTGGGTCTTCAGATTGACATTGACTTCAAGTATTTTACTAATTTCATCATCTACCTTTTTATTTTCTTCTCCTTGATTCATTATATCATTCTTTAGTCTCTTGATCTCTTCTCCTTGTTTCATGAGTATTTGTCTTACCGCCACGGTATGCCTTTGGTACTTTTCTAGGGCTTCCTTAATGTATTCATCAAGATCAAAAGTATATTTATCATCTTCTAACACATCTAAAACTTTGTATTTGAGCTTCAACAAATCTTCCTCTTCATCTACAAGATAACAGTTAGATGATTCTACACAACCTTCTTCTACTTGTGTGTGCATGAATCTCCTTCAAGCTTGTAAAGCTTATAATGAAGGCTTGCTCTGATACCAATTATTGGACACACCGGCCACACTGAGAGGGGTGGTGAATCAGTGTGAGGATCTTTTTACACTTCTTACAAAAACTTTAGTTAGCAATCACCATTTACTCATTAGTTCCATTCACACTTAGTTGCTTGCATGTCTCAACAACATACATCAACAATAAAGAACTTTGAACCATCACAATAATGAACACAAAGAGCACCAAATATATGTTTAAGATTTTTGTATTATATTTTACAAGAGACTACAATCTCAGGTTTTATCAACGCCAACTTAAAAGAGCACCAACTCTCAATTGCAAGACCCAACGTGCATATCTCAGCACCAACCGAGATGTGAGGAATCCAAACCTCAAGTATAAGACCCAGCTTGTATATAGAAAGAAATCTGTCAAAATGTACCAATAGTATATACCAAGACAAGTGCTTCAAATATGCACAACACAACATGTCACCTCAACCTATCTCATCAATCTCATCATCCAAATCTGATCTACTCACAAAGATCAATCATCAAGTCAACTCTCAACGATATGCACAATATCAGCAAGTTAACCAACAAGATACCTCTAGAAATACACCATATTCTCCATAAACCAAATACCATAAACCCTTACACAAGACCATGTGCCAAAACAATACCTTTAATCATGTAGAAATCATCAAGACCTATACCATACCATGCAACAATTGGAACAATTCCAATATGAAAATTTGATGTGGTTTCTGAACTGCCAACTTTCTGCAGCTGTCAAATTTGTTGTCATGTTTTTGTTGTTGTGATTCTATTGTCATGGTTATGTTGTCACGTTTCTGTTGTCGCGGTTTTGCTGCCGCGATTCTATTACCGCAATTATGTTCTTGTGAATTTTCTCTATCAATAATACATGCCCAAATAACCTATCACAAATGGATATTCAATATGCTCAAAGATCATACAACAAGAGACCCTTCCTCTCTTATTTATACTTCTCCAAGTAGCTTCCTCTAGGGGTTATCATCTAACCAACTTTACCCAACTTCCTTCTTTTGGGGTTAACTCACTTCTAATCACTTGTCCACTTACAACCACATTTCAACAAATAGTAAACTATCCACTTCTAGTTGCAACTAATTTATTTTTAATTGTTTTATTGTTGCAACCACTTAATCCATGACTAACCACTTTGATTGGTCAACTTCTTCTAGGATATTCTAGAATAATTTGACTTCTTTGACCTTCTAGGGGATTCTAGACACTCGTGAGGGTTCTCTAACTTCACATGGCCATAACTCTATAACCGTGAGGAGTTATGTGACATTCCACATATCACTGGAAATGGCATGACGAGCACTATCCATATAGAATAGTCTATCTTGCAAATTCACTAATCTTAATTACATTATTCCTCAACCAAAATTGGGTTCCTTTACCATACTGCTAGGATTACTCGACCACTTAACCATTTAGACTTTACAAAGCGTATTTTCGTGAGGGATTTCACCATAAGGGGACCACTTTGAGAAAATTATCCAAGAGCATATTCCCATGAGGGCTTGCACCATAAGGGGAGCAGTTTGGAGTTCATCCATTTGGTACTTCCTATCAACCATGACATGACTTCAATGATATAACTCCCTTTGACATCAACCTTGACATCAATGACAACATAATCCAACAACCAATACATCAATGATATAAGCACATCACTATGAAAATACTTGACATCAATCCTTTGACATCAATGACAACATAGTACAACAACAGCCTGGATGCAAAGAGGACGTAAAAAAATGTCATCAAAATGCAAGACAAACCCAGGAAAAAAACTTCAATAAGGGGTTTGAGGGCTACAACGACACTATAAACATGTATCGTAGTAGTGTTGCCTTCTCTACACAAGTACTAGGGGTATTCAATGAGTCTTTACAACCATTCATGTAGACTACTAAAAAATCAACACAAATAATGTCATAAATTTCATCAAAAGACAACTCATATTTAAACATATATGTGGGCCCATCCTAACAATGAGGCTTCTTGCTTTGTGAGATGGTAAATCTAAGCATCAAACCAATATTTCTCTAATGCCTTTGTAATCCTCTATTTCATTTTTCTAAAACCCTACACTTGTAATGATGGAACCATTTCTTGGCTCGAATTGCAAACCATGGTCCACAAGGGTGTCCAACAAAGGGCATTGTAGTGTAGTATTGACATATCAATCCCTATAATAGGGAAGGCATCATTTGAGGTTCATTCTCGAATTGGTTGTCATATGGTGTTCATAGCAACATGGAGAAGGATCCTTAGTACTCTTTCTTCCCATTAATTGCTTATGGGTATTCATATTAATATTAATTGGACTATGTAACATTCATTATCACAAAGATAATTCATTCAAAATAAATTACGACTAAATAACCAAGAAATATGCATCATACATATAAATAACACGCTAGAAAATGGACAAAACTAGGAGCGAACTTCAATTAAATTCAATCTTTGTCAAGTAAGTCATTATGTTCATGCATTAGATCTACCATTCTAACTATTAGGGGGTATTCTCCATACATTTTCCAACAATGGAATAAAACTAGCAACCAGTAAACAACCAACCTACTATTTAACCATCTAACCTCTTTCCTAGCCTTCACGTTTGGATTTATAAAATAGGGCCTTAGGGCATAAAAGATCAATAAAAAAACCTAATCCAACTAATTGGATCAACTAATATTAATGCCCAGTAATACTCATTTCATAACTCTTCAACAATTTGCATGCGATCATCTAGCAACATTCTTCCCATGAAATAAGGGATCATGCTCCTTATAATCCATTGTTCATATTTTCCCCAAAAAAAATTGTCACTTTTCCCTACTCTACCAATTTTTCCAAATTCACAAACTCAATGCTGCAACTATCTTGATTATATGCTTGTTGTGCTAGCACCATCGTGACCTATCAGCCAAAAATCAAGGGGCCAATGATTCCCCTATTTTCACAATGATTCCATGAATAGAGACTATGACGTGGTTTAAGTCCTTGTGTGTTGTCAATGAGACATATATAAGAGTAATGGTTTGGTCAGATGAACTTGTTTTTTTGCAAATGTTGGCACAGGGGCATACCCAGGGTTCAACGCTACAACAACACACCAACAAATCCCTAACTACCAGCCCTTTCGGCAACACCTGCGAAGCAGATGAAGTCTCACCCGAGGTAGAGGTAGGGGTGGTTGCAAGACTCAGGTGTCTGCAACCTTAGCTAGGACACAGATCTGTGATTGTACTACTTAGTAAATCACTTAGCATCGTCAGTTCCTCAATATATAATCACTAATCACTTCGTTGATAAAACAGGGCTTCACAGCCTTCACACTGTTATAACGTACTTAAGCACTTAGCATCAATAGATAGGTCAAATCTAGCAGATCAAGAACTAAGCACATTCATATGAATCAGATCTAATATTCTCACATACTAAGCATAAGTAGATCTATCTAATCATCTTAAAGCACTTAGCAAAAGAAGACATAAACACATTAAGACAAGCACAAAGCAAGACAACACAGCGTTTACATGGTTCACCCCCACTCTGGGGCTACGTTCACCAACTCTTCTTATTTATTGTCTTCAGTCAATCAGTTACAAGCACAAAGCCATCAAAACCCTTACTCCACACAGGACAGAAGATCTGCGTAGCTCGCTAGATCCTTCTTCCTTGAGTTACAACACTAAGCCCTCCACAATTTGCTACAAGGACCTGCAATTAGCTCTGCAAGTCTCTTACAGTCATGCAAAAAGCACTTACAGACTCTACTCACACTTAGCATACATTTACATCACATATATGCAATATTCGACTTCTTCTTACATTGCCTATCCTTCTATTTATACATACAAAATAGGCCTAAACATGGGTAAACCCATGGGACGACATCCCATTCCTGTTACATATTCCCAAAAACCCAAAAAGGATCCAAAAGTGGGTCGAGATCCCGTGATCTCCGCTTCGTCTTACGCTCCTCCTTTGACAGGCTGTCGAAGTCCCAAAATAGGTCACTATGACCAAGAATCTCCCAAAACTTGGTCAAGGGCCAACAAGCCCACAACACTCACCTGTGAATCGTCCCAAGTCACTCTGATCTAACCAGTTCTGCTTCGAAGGCTTTGAGCTTGGCTCGCGCTGCTTCGACCTACTGTTGTGTTATGGCCTCTTGCTCGGTGAATTCTTGGATCATTGTGTCATTCACGGGCCCTTCTAGGCGTTCTTCTGCTATAATGACAACCTGTTGTAGCTCTGCTCCTCGGCTTTCAACCTCTGTGAATAACTGGCATGCCTTATCTTGTATTGGTTGAAGTCGTTGAGTAACTTCCATCACTTTTCTTTGAATCATATGGATCTGCTATTGGGCGGTGTGTTGCTCCTGAGACCACTTCATTCTTTCTACGACTGACAGGGCTTTCAGTTGTGCTTGTAGTGTGTCTGCATGTTGTTTTGCTTCCTTGAGTTGGGACTCCAATGCCTGTAACTCTAGATTTTCGGTGAGGTTCTCGTATGTCTAGGTGCTCCTGTTACTTAGTTTCTTGCACTCCAAGGCAAGATCTTTTAGTCTGTCAACTGTGTTGCGGGAAGTTGCTTCTCATTGGTCTCTTACATCTTGAGGGGTCTCAAGCACAGTGCGGAGTTCCAATTCTGCTATGCGTTGTTGGAGTTGTTGGATTACCTCTTCAAGTTGTGCCACCTGTTGTGGAACTTTCTCTTCGATCTTTACTTCGATGACTGTCACAGAGCAAAGTGCTCTGTGAACCATTTCCTTTACTTCGAGTTGCTCAGTGAGCAACTGTTCCTTGCTTTGTTGTAACTATGATTTTTCTTCATCCCACTTCGCTTGCAGAGAAATCTTTTCCCGTTCTGCAGCACTGCATTTCTCCTCAAGGTCTTTTTGTACTTGCGCTAAAGCCTAGGTGGCTTGCGATGTCTCCTCCTATGCTCGTCGAAGGAAAGCTTCGACTGTATCAGCGATCCGATGGATTTGAGCTAGCTCATCTCCCAATTCTGATGTTCATGGTGACAGAGGCGCAGTAGAGACTGTGTGGATGGACTGTAGTTCCTGTTGCACCCCTTGGAGCTCATCCTTAATCCAAATGAACACCTCCTCCTGCTTAGCTTCTTGCTTCTCTACTATCTCTAGTGAAGCATCATTTAGGGCTGCTATAATGAAATCAAAGTCATCTGATGTGAGGGTAGTCTCAAATTTGGTCCTGGTTGCTTTCACTTTCTTCCGAGATGAGGGTTTCGGTGGGGAAACCTTCCTTTTCTTTGAGAGGTCCTCCTCATCTCTAGGCGATGTAACCTCTCCTTTCTTCTGTTCAACTTCTGCACCATCTATCTCTTTTCCATCACCTCCTTGCTCAGGTGAGATGGAAGTAGTCTTGGCTGAGGTATTGTTTATATCCTAACCCTCTTTAGTCTTCTTTATCTTGCTAGGTCCGGCTGTATACGGCGTATTTTTTGGACTGTTTAAATCGGACATATTCGCAGGAGCTGCTAGAATGAGGAAGTATTCCGACCATTCCTTGGTAATTTCTTCCAAGTCATCCTCCGTCAACTTGTAGTATGATTGTAGTTGTTGTTTATGTCCATCTGCGTGCATTGTGATGTAAATAAAATGGCGGTCTGCGCTGAATTTCATTAAAGGTCGAAACCTGTGGAGGGTATTCGGGGTCATACGAGGCTCAAACTAGATGGCTACCTTAAAATGGTTTTAATACGTATGGAATACGACATTTGACTGCCATTTCTTATTCATGTCGTTCGAGTACCACAATGTACTGAACTTCGCGGCCAGAGGTTCAAACTGCTCGATGTCTGGGAAGGTCGCACCTTTCGGCATCTCCCATGTAATGAAAGCAATCAGGATCAATAGCCAACTGAAGTGGAATTCATATCCCTGATCTTGGGCTTCCCTGCAGTCCAGTTCCAACTGGTTTACCAGTTACTATGCCCAATTCAACTGAAGTCCTTCTATGCACTTCCCTGCGAGGTCAACTACGAAACCAATGACTTGGGTGGGTCGATTCTTTCACACCAACTTTCTTGTGATCAATTGGAAGGTGAGGCGCACTACATCGCTCTATATAGAAGCTACCTTGTATCCTCTCATGCCTTTCTCGACATCTCCGTAGGTGTCTTTAATCTTCTGCGCAAGAGCGTGATCCATGGATTTTCCCAGGTAAAATCCTATGGGTCAGAGCCTTACATGCTTAGCCCTATGATCCGATTGATCAACGTCAAATCCACTATGATACGGCTGTTTAACCATAAGTATATGCCATAGTAACAGGACATCAATATCTTGATGCATGCGTTCACTTCTTGGTGCCTTCCGAAGTGCGGGATCTTCATGACATTGAGCAGTGTGGACTGTGCGAGGTTATGGGTCCATGATTAAGGAATTATATTTGAATTCTTTCCTTTTGTTCTGGTCACATACTTATGTGGGGCGAGTATGCTATAGACCTTCCTGTCCCTGAGGTTGAAGTCACTAAACTTCAATGCTGCAATTTTATCTTGGTCGATGTGAACTGCGCGTATCCCCTTCGGGAGGTACGCAGTGACCAAGGCATACTCAAAATCTCTGGGCACACTGTCTCGATTGATTGTGTCGCTCAGAGGTGGTAGATAAGTGGGTAGTATACTCGGTATTAACTTAGCATTTGCAAGATCATCCCTATGCTTAGTTCACTTTTCATCTATTGGTCGGGATGGACCGGCTCGAGCAGTGGATGGAGAGGCCGTCAGTCCTCTCATCGAAGATGCTTGTACACATGTAGACACTCCTCTCTCCAACATGACTCTTTCATTCATTAAGTCGAGGAGAAATTTTGTTACTGATTCTTCAACTGTGTTGAGCTCGTTGGACATACGCACTTGGGATTAAAATTATCGGGGTCACAATGAACTTAGATACGGCACTAGAACAAACAACAATAGCTCAATGATCACTATATACAATTCACTTAGTCTGCGGGCTTCAAATTCTCAGTTAGAAAAAGTGTTCTATGTGCATGGCGCGACAGGATAAGTAGGCAACTCAGCAACGGTTCGCTTGTAACAGATATGAAGCCTCATTAACTCTTATTATGTCCATTATGGTGCAGTCCAACGGTCTGGTGTCGAGCTGTAAATGATTTTTGACCCGTTCACAGCGGAAGTCGAACGGATATATCGGTCCCAATGGCTATATTGTTTCACCTTGGCAAAGTACCATGTGTCGTTGTTCTAATATCCTGGCGAAGTTCCAATTCTGAAAATTTTCTGTCTACGAAGCTCCCTCTGTAACCTTTTGTAACTTTTCAAACTTTGCTCTCTTCTTACTTAGCTTTCTAGCCTTCTTTCCAGTGAGCTTTGTCTCGGTAGTTTGTTTTCCATTCTAATTCTTATCTTTTGTGGTCTTAGTCACTTCGCATTGTTGAGATTCATTCCTAGGGATCCGGGATAATACTTCTTCTTGGTATGGAATAGGTACTTTAATCTGTTGTGGATCCTCTAATGTTCTTGCAACTTCGACATCTGGGTCGCTAGTGTTAAATAGCTTCGATCTTCTCTCATGTTCTTCAATCAAGTGTGCAATCCTTTTGATCATGAAATCTTTTAACTCATGTTTCTTATGCTCCAAGACTTCTTCTTCTTCCTTTCATCTGGCTTGATCTCTGTCAATCCAAGGCTTTCCTATTAACATGGTAAATGGGGCGTTGTCTTCAACAAATTGAATAATCTCAGAATCTTCCTCTGTCGAAGTTCCATTGACAGTCATAGGTATCTGAGCAAGCCTTCCACACAAGTTTACCATTTTTCCTCTGAATAACCCTAGTCCTCCTAATGAAGGAATCATAGCAGGCCTTCCTATAGCTTCCCAAGTTCTCTCTTTCATGATATTCACATGTGTTTCCTCGTCTAGAGCACAATCAATGTCGAAGTCTCCTATTCTTGCTTCAAGGCGTTCCTTGTCTTTAAATATCTCTGATAATATAATATGTCGGTGGTCATTCAAGGTTTCTCTCATCTGTAGCAATATTTTCTCTGATTCTTCCTGGGGTTCTGCTATAGCCTCTGGAGTTGCCTTAGGGTTTTCTTGATTCAGATTCATTCCTTCAAGCTTAGCAATCATTCTGGGCAAATACAACACTTCATGGTCCATAGCTTTGCAACAAAGACAACTAGGTCTTATCCCAGGTCATTCTTTAGCAAGATGTCTCGGTTTTATGCAACTGTAACAGAGGTTTAATCCTCTCTTTCTTTTAAATGATCCCCAGCCTCTTATGTACTGCACACTAGGATCACAGGAGCTAACCTGCAATAAATTATTTATGGGATCCTACATCCATTCGTTAGTCCAAACATTCTTTCCATGCATAGGTATAACATATATTTCACTATTCTTATAGGATCTACACATATCAAACCTTATTTCATCTATTAATGCCCTAGTTTTCAAACTAGGACAGACTTTATTAAACATACCTAGATCCATACTCTAGAAACAAAAATTTCCACTTATCTTACTTCTACAGAGCACCAAGCTTCCAGATCTAAAACTTTTAACTATTCTTACCTTTAATAGAGCACAGAGATTGCAAATCGTACCTCTTTTAATCAGAAATTCTCACTTTTACCTTTATTAGAGCACAAAGCTTTCAGATATTACTTATTTCCTTCAGATCCGACCTCCTTTCTTCAGATCGGGTTTCCTTCTTTAGCACAGAGATTTATAAATTGAGTAGGACATTGCGCACTAGGGCACAGATCTACACACAGAGATTTCACAATCCCCAGTCGAATCTTTGCACAAAGATTCTTCTTCCTCAGTTCCCAACAATCATTGTTTCAGGTCTCGGCAACGGAACCATTTTTTGGCACAGGGGAAGACCCAGGGTTCAACGCTACAACAGTGCACCAACAAAGCCCTAACTACCGGCCCTTTCGGAAACACATGTGAAGCAAATGAAGTCTCGTTCGAGGTAGAGGCAAGGGTGGTTGCAAGACTCGAGTGTCTGCAACCTTAGCTGGGACACAGATCTATGATTGTACTACTTAGTAAATTACTTAGCACCGTCAGTTCCTCAATATATAATTATTAATCACTTCGTTGATAAAACAGGGCTTCGCAGCCTTCACATTGTTATAACATACTTAAGCACTTAGCATCAATAGATGGGTCAGATCTAGCAGATCAAGCATTAAGCACATTCATATGGATCAGATCTAATATTCTCACATACTAAGAATAAGCGGATATATCTAATCATATTAAAGCACTTAGAAAAAGAAGACATAAACACATTAAGACAAGCACAAAGAAAGACAACACAGCTTTTACGTGGTTCACCCCCACCCTAGGGCTACGTCCACCAACTCTTCTTCTTTATTGTCTTCAATCAATCGGTTACAAGCACAAATCCATCAAAACCCTTACTCTGCACAAGATAGAATATCTATGCAGCTCACTAGATCCTTCTTCCTTGTGTTACAGCACTAAGCCCTCCACAATCTGCTTCAAGAACCTACACTTAGCTCTGCAAGTCTCTTACAGTCATGCACAAATAACTTCCAGACTTTACTCGTACTTAGCATACATTTACATCACATAGATGCACTATTCGACTTCCTCTTACATTGTTTATCCTTCTATTTATACATACAAAATAGGCCTAAACATGGGTAAACCCATGGGTCGACATCCCATTCCCGTTACATATTCCCAAAAACCCAAAAAGGATCCAAAAGTGGGTCGAAATCCCGTGATCTCTGCTTCGTCTTGAGCTCCTCCTTCGACAGGTTGTCAAAGTCCCAAAATAGGTCACTATGACCAAGAATCTCCCAAAACTTGGTCAAGGGCCAACAACAAATAACCATGTCTTAAGACATGAGACCTAGCTATGTTACATGTGATGGATGAAATAAATCTAAGAGGCATCTCTTAGGCCTAATATATTGTTCATTGCCCAAATATTATTCTTAAAGGTATTATGTTGTAGTATGGGATCCCATGTTTATCCAACTAACCATAGAAGCAATGATTAGGGACTAATCCCTTAGCTATCGACCTCAAAGCTTGTTCTAGTCTAACAGACATACCCGTAGTGGTGCAAAGTTATAAAGTTGGATTGTATGCTACTTGTTATCCCAAACTCCTAGGGATAACTAAGGAGATGATTTCTTGAGGCCCTCAGGTTGTAGACATGTAGTACTAAGAGAAAGGTTGACCAACAATGTCTACTTGCACAGACAGAGACCCACCTCACCACCACAGCTCCAAGTTCATCACGACGATATCCACCACATCAGCTAGCTTCCGAAAGACATTATATCTTGCTCCATGAGGTACAAGATAGGTATTATGGTGAGTTTCATTTTAATATTTGAGGAATTTGAGTTTGTTGCATCTATTACTTATTTTGATTGTGTAGCGTTTGCTTGGACGCTATGCTCTTTGCCCTGTTTCACTTTTCTAGTTGACATTGCACCCTAGTAAGTGGGTCAAACTTAGGCATAGGTTTTCTACTGGGAGGTCCTCTTGATGATTCATCGTATCATTCCCAACCATAATCGTCACTTTCCACACTTCATCCTCTCATCTACTTACCTTTTGGGATTTTCGGGTGTACTGACCCAAGAAGGGGTTGTCCCTCATTTCATGGGAAGAAGGGGTTGAAAGCCCAGAGGGGAGATGGATGGAAAAAGGTAAAATCCTAATTATGAACCTTCGATATTCTCACCCAAATAGGTCTTGAGAGAAATGAAATGCTTCTCCTAAAAAATCAAAGACCTGCAAAAGCAAACACATAACATAAATGTCCCATTTGATTGAGGGATTTACACAAACTGTGTTACAAGCTAGACTATACCCCCATGGCACTATGTGTACTTCTCCCCTCAAGTGACACTTTGGTACTGCCCCGCAAGATAATTGATTCACCCTATGGAGTACCTAGTGTTTGGACCTTAATTAATTAATGGCAATGAATGGGCTTGGAAAAAGGATGCATTGAAAACGAAGGTGTAACGGACCCTCTACAAAGGCACCCATAAATGAGACACTCAACCCCTGATATTTCACAAACCCCATGCCCAAAATTTTCCCCCCCATCCATGAAACCTCATCCACATGACTTAGAAAGAGGTACACTCGGGAAACACCCCTAAACTTGAGGTATGATTCACCCAATAGGTCGTTTCGTCAACCCTTCTATAACTAAACTTGGGAAATTGCATAGGGTCTTTGAGCACTTGTTTACATTGATGTGGTAGTTTGTATGTACATGCTTGGATGGCTCTTTTATTGATTTTATTTTCTCATCATGATACATTTGAATCGAGATCCTTAGAGGGCGTATTTATTTGTCTTTGCAGGACATAGTTGATGGACAATTTTGGAAGAACAAGCCTAGCTTGAGTGTAATATCCCCAGGCAGAGCCCCAATTATAATTATGAATTTTAAACGTATTGGACAGGTTGGTGAGCCGAGTTATAATAAGATAGGAGGCTTATGTGGTAATTAGGCCAAAGAGCCTAGATGCAAAGGTTGGTGAGACTACTATTGTATATGTGTAAATGCTCATATATTTAATATAATTACACCTCTGCGTGTAGACCGGCCACAAAGAAAGAGTGATGGGGGACTAAGATTTCACAAGGTTGGGTAAGGGAGAAGGGGGTGAAAGGTTGGAAAGAGGGGCTAAGATTAGGGGCTTAAGTCCTTGAGAATAATAATTTATTATTATTCCAAAAGTTGTGTGAAAGACATGTTTTTATCCTAAGTTCCTGGGAAAGGGAACGGGTGCGAAGTCAAACGCATGCGGTTGTAGGAAGACAGGTGTTGACCTGGGTGCATGCAGTTATAGCTGGGAAAGCTAGCACTGTTGGGGGGGTCCTTTCCATTTTTCCATCCACATTCTGAACCCGAAACCTCCATGATCCACCTCTGATTTGTTTCCTAGCCACGCACCCTAGAACCCGTGGGGAAAATCAACGGACTGAATCGTGTCTCTGGGAGAACACTGATTTATCCCGCGTGTATCCTCTGTGAATTCCATTTATATCTGGATCAACCTATACATACCCTCACGCTTCTCTGAAAACATAAACAGTGAAGGCATCTTGTGTTTCCTTTCTGAGAAATCTGAGCACCTCGTATTTGTCTATGTCATGTGTGTCATAACTGTTGGTTGTTGTGGCCATCCAGTTCCTCGGCTAAGTGTGGTTTGTTGTCATCATTTTTTCCTTGTTGAGCCTTGTAGTTGTCCTCCTTGTGTTGGAACTGAGTTGAAGAAGCAGGTTGCCAGGCCCATGTGCAACACTCTTTCCAGGTGAGAGAGGTGGTTGTGGTTGAAGAGGCAGTTTGTTAGGCCTATGAGCAACTCTCTCCAGGTGAGAGAGTGTGTTGTGGAAGTGAGTTCTCCTAGAATGGGTTTTGTAGCTGCTACAGAGCTCTGAGAATTCCGATCTGACATGTTGTTGAAGACCAAGGCAAGGGATGTGAAGCAACCGATGGACTATGTGACAGTGAAGGTGTATACTCCTGGGGTGGGACGAGCATGTGGGGAATGAGAGTCTGTGAGCAGTGGGCATAAGTGGCTCCTGGGAGAGAATCCTTCCTCTTTAACTGTGTGACTTCCCTATTGACCTTGCCTAGCCTAGGATTCCCTTTCCCTGGGTGGATCTTAGTCCCACCTCGAGGATGACCCACTACTGAGCGTGATGAGCAGCGTGGTCTATGGTTGGGAGGTTCGTGGAAGGTCTACACACAGTTTGTGATCTTCTAATAAAATATAAGTATCGCTCTATGTTCATTTACATGCTATGTAATGGTACATATGTTGTAATTGATGAGTATTTCCTATGTATGTTCTATATGTTGCATGTGTAGGCTTACTGTTATTTCTGCAATAATATGTTATATATACATAGAATAGTCATTCTATGTTTATATGGATGTGTATGTTTTTCCGCAAGTGTCTCTATGTGGCATAGCCCAGTAGTTTAAGGCTGGAGTTGTCACGGATCAGAGCAGAACAAGGAAAAGCTAAGTGAAGTGTCCAAGTAGTGGCGTTGCCCAGGCTAGTTGGTGGTTGGGGACGTTACATTTTGGTATCAGAGCCAAGGTTTCAACACTGAGCCTGGATGGGCTATGTTAGTGGTAGTTGAAGAAAAAAATTTGGAAAAGAATTGTTGTCAGAATGGACAAAATTCAATTTCAGAGCCAAGGTTTCAAACACTGAGCTTGAATGGGTTGGATAAGTGGTCATTGGACCCAAGGTTTCATGGGGAAATTGTGTCTGGAGGACCAATTTCGAAGCTCAGAACCTTCCTGAGTGCCAAGAAGTTACCTTGGTCGTGTTATGAAGCTCAGGAGGAGTAGCAGTGTCATAAAACCACAACAGAAGTGGTATTGGGTCGCAGAGTAATGTGGACCTTAGGATCTGTTCGGGAGAAGGAGAATCCTTCACGACCGTCAGATATGGTAATGTTTTGAGGCAATTAGCCATGAATTCCTTTGGAAATCCGTAGAGTAATAGAGTTTGTTCTGCATCGTAGGATCTATTCGGAAGGAAGGCAAATCCCTTACGATCGTCAGATCTAGGGAAGGTGCAGAAGAGTTAACCCGGAAGCCCTTCGGACTTTGAAACTTCAGTGAAGTCTGGTGCGAGAAACAAGAGAAGGGTAGAAGCCTGAAGCTTCGAAGTCCCAGGAGATATCTACACCATAGATCTGGGGAGAAGCTTGACCGTTAGATCTCATGGCAGATCGTAACTTCAGAGTTCGGCTATCAGGAGAAGTGGGATGTGTTGATGCAAAAACTTCCAAAGTTCAAAGTTTCGAAGTGAAAGGGTAGAAATGGTGGGGTCAGATGACATCGCCAGGGGTGACATGGACGTTTCTAGGCATACCATGTGCCACCACTTGAGTTGGTGATAGTTGTACTAGGTGGGCCCGGAGGGTAGAGAAGTCTGGAAGTTCGGAATTCGAGAGATTGGAAGGAAGAAAGCGTGAAAGATTTCGGAAACCAAAGTTTCGATGCTCCGGAGTAGCGTGGCATGATGATGTCACTTGGATTGACGTGGACACATGGGTTGTGTTCCATGTGTCAGTGGGTTTCGAACCTGTGGAAGATTGAAATTTCAATTGGAACATGACACGTGTCACCCATCTGACTGGGCCATGTGTCAGTCGCTAGTAAATAGCCACGCGGCACTCTGTATGAGCATGGTTAGTGGGACCCAGGATTACTTAACATAGTTAAAGGTCGGAGGACCCACACTGGAATTGATCACGATACATCAAGATCAATGACCAAGAGGCATTGTGGGGACCCAAGTTGTACGGGAGTTAACTCTCCAAGGGGTTCTACAATCCAAATCACAGTTGACAAGGAGTGTTCGGAGATTAACAGTTTGAGGTATTGGGGGTGTGCGTATGTGAAACCCTTTGAAGTCTCGAAGCTCTGAAGTCCTGAAACTCAGACGCCAGAGGTTCCATAGCGAGTGTCAGTCAACGGATGCTGAGTAGTAGTGGACGGTTGATCCGCCCTACTTCGCGAGTTCGTTAATTCAGAGCTCAAAGGGTCTGTTGTGTTGTGCTTTGAAAACTTCTAAATCCAAAGGCCCAAGTAAGTGCCCAATTGTTAGCACTTGATCACAGTCGTGGTCCCATGCAAGTTAAGGACTCAAGGAAAATGGGGGCTAGTGCCCGAAAACTGTGTTAAAGAAGGGAAAAGGGGTTAGGAAGGAAGCAGGTGGGTTTCGTCTAGTTCGAAACTACATCAAAAGAATACTGAAGACCTAGGAACTTTATGATAGGGTCCAGCAAATATATAAGAGCCATTAGCTCAGAGAAAAGAGATTGTTGCACAAGAAGTGCATCGGAGAAGAAGCACAAGTTTTAAAGGATCATAGCTTTCTGCTCAAGGCTCAGAATTGAGCAAGGAAGCCATGATTAGAAAGGTCTTAGAAAGAGGATTCCAAATGTAATGGTTACATTAAAACAGAAAAAGTGCTAGAGATGTCTTCAAATAGAAGAAAGAAGGAAGAAGGACAGGGAAAGTTCTTTATTCTACATCTGATATTTTTCAGAAGTCATTGGATCAGATGTTGGGTTCAATAAAAAGCATGGAAACCCCAAATGGAATTCTTGTTTGGGGAAGACAATCCAGGTGACAATCTTTGCACATCAAATGTGAATGCTAGGTAGAGAAGAGAGTAGAGAGGATTCTATTAACAGATAAGTTGTCGTTGTTGAAGACCATGTACAAAAGCACTTGAATCAATATAAGAATGCTTTGGTCCAATTTTATGGTGTACTATGGTTGTTGTATGTATCAATTGAATGAATTCTTGTAAGGAGTGCAGCAAAAATCCCACAAAGAGTGCATCGACAGATTCTGGGTTTACCTCAGAAAGATCAGGAGAGATACCGTGAAACTTATACCAACAGAAGTGCAAGGGTAGCACAGATTCGTGCAAGGTGTGCACATGCCAAGTTAAGTCTTAGACTTATCCAACCTGAGGGAAGGAGGTTGAAGAACTTTTTTTGCGAGGAGTGCACAGAGTTGGAGTTCCATATAGCCAGGGGTTATCGTGAAGGCTGTAAGGAGTGCGAGCATGATTCTTGAGAATCCTTGAGTTGCAATGAGAATCAAGCTCAAGAAGGATAGAGTTGTCAAGTGTTCAAAGGAAAGACGAGGGTCGAAATCACCTCGTGGAAAACAAGTTCAGAAGGGTTGATGCAGAGTTGGACAGAAGAAACCTGTCAAGAATCTCAACGGACGGTAGAGATCCCTAGGGGAGAGAGGTGTTGACAGTCGCGCATCGTTAGATCTAGTGAAGTCATGAGGAAGATAAGAGTCGGGAGTCATTTAACACTTTGAAGCTCAGGAGGAATAGTTTGGACCGTCAGTCTGAAATCAGATCTGACCGTCGATCTCCTTCGTTGGGGAGAAGATTTCGGGTATCGGAAGGAGGGAGGTGAGTAGTCTTCCGACATCGCGAAGTGTGAAGTCCCGAAGCACATGGGAGTTGGACCCTAGGTCATAGCCAGAGGTCACCTCGTCAAAGGTCAAAGGAATGGAACTAGCACTCGCTAGGCTCTTTCTTCGGAGTTCAGGGATCGGGAGAGTCACGGTTGACTCGCAACAAAACACCCGAATTCTGATATTGTGAAGCACATTTTGGATAGGCGTGTGTTCATAGCCGTGGTCACATAGAGGAAGCTTGCACCCGCCGCTTGTTCGCGCGGGTGAGGTTTCGTGCAAGGACCTGTGGATTTGTTTCATGGAGGATCTAGTAGGGACCCAAAAAGCTACTCCAACTCTGAGAGTTTGAAGATCCATTGACCGGGAGGTCAGTAGACCCCACTGAGGTGGGGCATTGCGTCAAAAGTGGTCATGACAAAAATAGGCATGTACAGTGACTAAAATGAGAGCACAAGAAGATCCAAGAATCCGGGAAGAATTGTAGACTTTTGGGATCAACAAGGAAAATTTTTATAGGGAGAAATGAGTTGCTGCAATTTCTGTGGCAGCAAGTATGTTATGGCTTGTTGGGTCAGCGAGAGGAAAGAATGCTTGCATGTTTGCAAGTGCTTTTGGTGATGTCGTTGCATAAGGAGGGAAGAAACAGAGAGATGAAGTGTTGGTTATAATTTTGATAAAAGAAGCATGAAATATTCTATTGCCATCAGACATTCAGGTAGTATAAAATTTATGCATGGCAGTCATGCAGGTATGAGTTTTTTATTACTCTTTTTGCATAATTGGTGAAAGGAAATTTAGGTAATAATTTCCTCGGCCAGATTTATTTTATAAAATCACATGATTATATTATTGAATGAATACCAATGGATGTGGTAAAGGCTGGAGGCTTGTATTAATTCAAATATTCTTAGTTTTGAATGCACACACTGACATATGAGAATGTCATGTTAATTTGGTTGTGGGGTAATAACCAAAGAATTAAAAGATAAGAACTTGTTATAGAATGAATGTCAGTAAGCTAGTCATGTATGAGACCAAGACCTGGTTGGATATGGAAAGGTATGGATATGGAAAGGTTATGAGCCACACAGGTACTAAAAGATTCATACCTTTAAATAAAACTTGGGCTACGACCTTTTTTGCTAACACTAATGAACACCACATAATTATATTCTTGGTGTAGTGTTCGGGTCGAAAAGGAAGGCATCTAATTAATTGGGAAGACAATAGGAAGTGTGTGGAGAATGTGTCAACACATTGGCTAGAATTCCAACTTATGGATGGTGAGATACATGACTGAGATAAAGAGAATTATGTAATCCAATGCAAGGTGCACTGATTAATTATGCATTGAGAATTGCACTCATGCATAGTAAGTGATAGAATTGTATACTAAAAGAATTGATTGAATGTGTTTTGTAAGTACATGCATATATATTATTGCATGGAAACAATTGTTACGAACAACTGAGATGTTGTTAACTCATGAAGTTGAGGACATTTCAGGGAGGTTTTAGACATTGCAACAAGAAAGTTGCAAGTCAAGTAGTCACATGAGCATTGACTACAGAAAATTTTATTGTTCAGAAAAAGAAGTAATGAACTTACAGATAGTATTGTGAACATGCATATGCATAGAATGACGAGTCATTCTATTTTATTAAATTGTTGGGTAATTGTGATTGAATTGCTAAGTGTAGGAAATTCTAATTTCACTTGGTTCTGTACATATTGCAATTGAATTATGATGTACAGGAAATACTGACAATTGTTGGCAGTATGCAAGATGAAGCCTTGCAGGAAAAAGGTATGCAGTTTGGTGCTTGTGGAAAACCACAAGGAAGGTTTCAATCCTAATATGGCAACAGCTAAGAAGAATTATGAAATGGAATTTCATGTTTTGGGGGAAAAAAAAAAATTGAATTCCTTTTTGGAACTAAGTTGGAATCCCTAAATGAATTATTTTATGTTCTCTCCTGATAATTGCATGTGGGCAATGCAAATGAGATGATGTTGATTAAAGTGGAATGTTGACTACAAAGAGTAGCTCGGGGAAGATGTCGATTGGATACCTATGAGGGTAGTTGGAACTCTTCGAGCCACGGTGCTCTAAGACTTCCGGTCCGGCATGTTGTTGAAGCCCAAGGAAAGGGAGGTGTAATAGTCGATGGACTGTGTGACAGTGAAAGTGCACACTCCTGGGGTGGGATAGGCATGTGGGGAAGAGAGACCATTGGTTGGAGTGTTGTTAGGGTTTGGTACCTTGGTCTAGACCATGTTCATATGGAAGGCTTCTCAATCAAAAGATAAGTATCAATTCTCTATTCATTGTATGTTATGTATATCGTAATTCGTATACAGGTTATAATGTTATTAGAATTGCTTGTATATATATTGCATGTATGTTCTAATGTTGCTTCTGAATGAATAGGTGTACAAGCAGAGTGTTTACGTATGTGGAGTCATAGAACTGTTGAGAGTTTATCAATGGATGGAACATCGTGGATCTACATCCATTCGGTGCTTTCAATGAGTTTTAATTGAAGCATGTAACAAGGAATAATAAGATGAATGCTTTCCTGAAGCAACTCTATGGAATAGAGCAATTGAGTTTCAGTTTCAGTATGGATACCAGAATTGTTGCGTGAAAGTAAAGCACCAAGTGGATAATGGGCTTCCAATAGCTAAAGCTTGGAGCTTTTGAAGAATTTTTGAATTATATATGTATAAACAACTTGCACTGAGGATAGTGAAAAAATAAGGGGAGGGGATTGTAATATCTCAAGGCAGAGCCCCGGTTGTAATTATGAATTGTAAATGTATTAGATAGGTTGGTGAGCTTAGTTATAATAATATAGGAGGTTTATGTGGTGATTAGGCCAGAGAGCCTAGATGCAAAGGCTAGTGAGCCTACTATTGTATATGTGTAAATGCTCATATATTTAATATAATTACACCGTTGTGTGTAGACCGACCACGAAGAAAGAGTGATGGGAGACTAAGCTTCCACAAGTTTGGGTAAGGGAGAAGGGGATGAAAGGTTGGAAAGAGGGGCTAAGCTTAGGGGCTTAAGTCCTTGAGAATAATAATTTATTATTATTCCAAAAGTTGTGTGAAAGACATGTTTTTATCCTAAGTTCCTGAGAAAGGGAATGGGTGCGAAGTGGAACGCATGCGGCTGTATGAAGACAAGTGTCGACATGGCCGTATGCAATTATAGTTGGGAAATCCAACACTGTTGGGGGGGTCTTGTCCATTTTTCCATCCAAAGTTTGAACCCGAAACCTCCATGATCGACCTCTGCATTGTCTCCTAGTCACGTGCCCTTAAACCCGTGGGGAAAACCGACGGACTGAGTCATGCCTCTGGGAGAAGTTTGAGTTATCCCGCACGTATCATTTGTGAATTTTGTTTAGATATGGATCGACCTATGCATACCCTCACGCATCTCTGAAAACAGAAATCGTGAAGTCATCTTGTGTTACCTTCCTAAGAAACCCGAGCACCTCGTATTTGTCTGTGTCGTGTGTGTCATAACTGTTAGTTTTTGTGGCCATGAAGTTCCTTGGCTGAGTGTTGTTTGTTGTCGTCATTTGTTCCTTTTTTAGCCTTGTGTTTGTCCTCCTTGTGTTGGAACTGAGTTGAAGAAGCAGGTTGTTAGGCATGTGTGCAAAACTCTCTCCGGGTGAGAGAGGTGGTTGTGGTTGAAGAGCCAGGTTGTCAGGCCTGTGAGAAACTCTCTCCAGGTGAGAGACTGTGTTGTGGAAGTGAGTTCTCCTGGAAGGGGTCCCGTAGCTGCTACAGAGCTCTGAGAATTCTGGTCTGGGTTGTTGTTGAAGCCCAAGGAAAGGGAGGTGAAGCAGTCGATGGACTGTGTGACAGTAAAGGTGTATACTCCAGGGGTGGGACAGGCATGTGGGGAATGAGAGTCTGTGAGCAGTGGGCATAAGTGGCTCCTGGGAGAGAATCCTTCCTCTTTAATTGTGTGACTTCCCTATTGACCTTGCCTAGCCTAGGATTCCCTTGCCATGATTGGAGCTTAGTCCCATCTCGAGGGTGACCCACTGCTGAGCATGATGAGCAGCATGGCCTATGGCTGGGAGGTGTTAATATTATGGTAGTTGCGGGAGGTATTTACCCCCATGTGTGAACCTGACGAGAATAGAAGACTCTGGAAAGCAAGAGAAACCCTAATGAGTTGGCTAATAACCCTAGAAGCCTTGTCGGCTCAAGAAGAAAATTTATATTAGGTTATTAGCCTCCAAGAGAAGAAGTCAGCCATAATTAATAATAATATACTGAACAGACACATACCTAGAAAGAGAAGTCGGCCCCAGTAAACTGGCAGGATTACTATAAATACAGGGTGCCAGTTCTCATTTGTCACATCTCAGGATTGCAGTTTTCCCAGTTGGTGTGCACTGCAGTTGCAGTCTGGTGTGCAGGTTTGGAGGAGAGATGCAGCTGCAGCTGCAGCAACAGCTAGTTTTAGTATTGGCTTGGATATATCTTGGCTAGGGTTTGGAACATCTGATCAGTCTTTTGTGATGCGCTATCCTTGGGGATTGATGCGCTACTCTTTGTTTGGCTATCTAGCCTAGGGTTTTCTTCCGGAGGAATTCTCAGGTCAAGGTTAAGGTGCTCAGAGGGAGGCTTCAGCCTGTGGTTGGGTGACGAGGGTATCGTCAATGGTAAAATGAGAAAATCATATTTTATATTCTAACAGGTTATGGGCCCACACCCCTTCAGTCAGCCTAAAATGTTGGAAGGAAACATAACCGCTAGACATTGAGCTCGTTGAGGAACTGTCGCTACGGTTACTAGCAGGAGAAGCTTCCAAAAGCATTGCAGCTAGGGTTACCAGCAGAAGCAGTTGCAGAAACCCTAAACCTCTTGTTGAGGCACCTTAAGTGACGAGATTGACCTAATCTCTGGATATATCAGTGCGCCCTATCCCAACGCATCTCCTGGTACTCTCAGAAGGCCAAGACGTGAAGTTTGGATTTCTAGTCAAATCTAGGGTTTGACCAAGTCAAGCAAGCCATGATGAACTCTATAAATTCTGAGAACAAACTAGATGGAGCCTCTAACTTCAGAGCATGGAAGACAAGGATTGACCTCATCCTTGCTAAGAATAAAGTGTTGGACATTGTGAAAGGAAAGATCGTGAAGCCAGAGTTTACAGAAGGAGAAGAGAAGGAACCGTAGAACGTTGC
>ML863617.1:12508-22893 GCA_009831015.1 Picea engelmannii | reverse complement strand
ATATCGGTTACCTTTATATTCAATCTTTGGAAGTTCTCAATGTGCTCGGTAACTGAACCCTTTTGCTTGAGATTTATCAATTGGCTAAAGAAGGTATTGCTCCTTGTATCCTCATAGTGTGCTATCATTTCTTCTGTAAAAATCATCCAAGTGACAAGTGATTTGTGAGAACAAAGCCATCGATACCATACAGATTTATTAGGTTCTAAATATAAAGAAGCAATTTGTACCTTTTGTGTATGTGGCACATTATGGAGATCAAAGAATTACTCCATCTGAAGTATCCATGTGATTGTGTCATTGCCATAAAACTTCCTCATATCAACCTTAGGAACATGGTTTGTCTTCAAACCAAAGTTGGAGTTTCTCCATTCTCGAGTCACCTTCCTTGTGTTCTCATAATGAATTTCATGGGATGCATTTTCACTTTGAGGTGTCTTCTCTGTTACGGAATTTTTCAATACTTCCATGATCTCCCCTTTTGAACCATCCATCTTAGTATCCAACTTAGCTTCCATTGAATCCATCATCTCTTGTAGTTCATATTTTTTTACTATCTTCTTTTGTAATTCATTTATGTCCCTATGCATTTCTTCACCTTCATCAAGAGTCCAAGTAGGATTTTCTGGAGGCTTAGTTGGTGTAGAAGTTCCCTTTTTGGGTGGCATGTTGACCAAGTATCACTTTTGAACCTTGACTTTGAGGTGGTTTTGCTAGACAATATTTCTTTTGTTGTATCTCCCAAGTTTTGGCCCTTTATGGGTATGAAAATTTATTTTATGTATTTCTTTGATATTTCTTCTCTGCAATGCCACCAGTGTGATCAAAATTGGATGTGCCAAGTGGAATTTATGGTAACTTCCCCAAAACTTGCCGTTTTTTGTCCTCTCCAGGAGATCTCACTTGTATAGCGTGCCCCACCCAAAATAATTGATATAAATTTTGAAACTCGCACCATAAATACTACATACTGTCCATGATCCAATGCAACTAGTCCCACTCAATTTGGATACTCTAGGAAGAAGTTATGATTGTTTTACCTGGAACACCTTCTTGAGACTAGTCAGATACCCTATATTACACAAGGTGTATATACAAATTTATGATGAACCAGAAGCTAAAAGTTTTACCATAGATACCTTTATATTTTTTGTAAATATCCTCTAGAGTTTAGGGTTTGAAACATTACAGAAATGTTTTTATAGTGAAAATTCCACAATGACTCAGTTCAGGATGATTCTAGAACCCTATCTTGTATAGGTTGTATCTCCAAAAGTATAAGGCCTCACGAGCGCATTTTGAACCCAACGTACCTTGATCTGTCTACTAAATATCATCCAAACCGTTCCTTCTGAAACACTGTAGAAAAAAGTTTATAGCGAAAATTCAAAGGTGTCTCAGATGTAGCAGTGAAACTCCAAGACCTTGAGCTCTGATATCATATGTTAAGAACCAAACATCAATATAGCATAGAAAAACCTCAGAAAAGGTACTCAACATCTTGAAAAAGAGATAATTTCAGATAATAAGCCTCTTCTAGGGGGAAGCCTCCTTTTACCTTACTCAAATGTTCAAGTATAAGATGATTCAAAATGAAAATGTCTCCTTGGTATATATAGGAGACTAGGAGGTATAATTACAACTAATGGCCTAAAGCCGACATAAATAAAATAACATTACTTATATAATATGCCCCAATTAAGGGGTAATGAGATAATATTAGGGCTTAACATATGCCTCAAAGTCTTGATATTTCTCTTCATACGCTCTTTATTCAATTTCTCTGGAGAACATTCTTTGCATTCATCTGATGTAGAATGCTAACTCATGGATGTTGCGGATGATATAATGACTCATGTAGTGATATGTCTGGTGTACTAGAAAAAGTAATCATCACAGTCTTCTCCCTCCATCTGGGAGAACCTCTGGTTCTGGATCTTCCAATGCTTTCATTCATAAGTCTTCCATACAATGTTCTTCATCACGACTTTCAGTTCTTCTACTTGATTGCTTTTAGTGAGTTCATATGAGGCTGGTAATCTTGTGATTCTTGATACAATGACTGGTTGTTCTGGTTTTCTCTTTCTTTCTTGGAATCTTCATGTTTTTATTCATGTTTTTGTTTATCTCTTGGGTCCATGGATTTTCTTGTAGATTCCATGCCCTAGAGATTCCACTTCTTCCCTTCATCATAGGATCACGGATCTGGATGGACAACCAGGAATACTTTAAGGCTTCTCTTCAAAGAAGTCTTCTTCTGCGGTTGAACTAAGCACATACTGTCTTTCATGGATGCTACCATGGATATATATATTTCATCATCTTCAATGGATCATAGGATTAGCTCCCTCCTAACTCTTGCTTCATGTAAAAGTGCATATAATCAGCTCCCTCCGTCTAATGGAGTCCACGCTTCCATCTGCATCCTTATTGTCTTATGCAATATATAATTGGCTCTCTTGTATAACAAGATCCACGGTTCCATCTTGTGGTCTTCTACAAAACGTCACAAGTCTTTTTCCAATTTCCTCTCGATTGCTAACTTCTATCTTTGCTTCTTCTAAGTCTCTTCAAGATTGAGTCTGATTTTGGCTTATCTTGTAATGGCTTTCACATGATATATTTCATCTTTTATTGTATAGCAGTCCTTATCTTGTTGTTCTTCCATGGGTATAGTTCTTCTTGGAACATTTTATCTTTCTAAGAGATAGATATAGAAGATATGTACATAGACGATGCAAACAAGATATGTACCGAAAATAAGAAGAGTGTTGTTACCTTTTAGTAGAAGAAGTCTCTTCCATCCTGCTTAGTCTTCTTTGTAGGTTCCTTTTCTTTGACAACTGATGCTTCGTGTTTCTCTTTCCTTTTCTTTAGCTCGGGACACTGGTTCTTGTAGTGACCGTACTTTTGACAGTTGAAGCACTGTATTTTTGAAATATCTTTTCTTTATTTTGGCTTCCTTCTTGAATCAAACTTTATTTTGTCCTTGAAGTTCTTGAATCTTGATGTGAAGGCTTGATTATCGTACTTCTTTTGAGGTTTTTATTTTGCATTGATCCTTGATTCTTCTTGAGCACAACAAGTCCAAAGTTCTTCAAATGTCGGGTACTCCTTCCTTGTGTTCATTCTTGCGGAAAATACATCCCATGTCTTGGGAAGACCATTGAGTACTATATTCACCAATTCCTTCTCTGAGATGATCTCTTAAATAGCTTGTAGTTGATATCTTAACTGAGATATTCTCACAAAGTATGAAGTTATGCTGTCATCATCATTCATCTTCATCTCATGGAGCTCATTCTTTAGAGTCACAACTTGTCCAATGTTTCTGACTGAGAAGAGATTTGTTAGGGCATCGTACATATTCTTCGATGAGTCAAGATAGGAGATGTAGGGTATCAATTGATATTTTATATAATCTACTATGATACTCGTGGCATTGATGTCAACATCTTTGAACTTCTCCATAGCTGCAACGTTCTACGGTTCCTTCTCTTCTCCTTCTTCAAACTCTGGCTTCATGATCTTTCCTTTCATAATATCTAGCACTTTATTCTTAGCAAGGATGAGGTCAATCCTTGTCTTCCATGCTCTGAAGTTAGAGGCTCCATCTAACCTGTTCTCAGACTTCATAGAGTTCATCATGGATTTCTTGACTTGGTCAAACCCTAGATTTGACCAGAAATCCAAACTTCACGTCTTGGCCTTCTGAGAGTGCCAGAAGATGCACTGGGCTAGGACGCACTGATCTATCTGGATATTAGGTCAATCCCTTCACTTAAGGTGCCTCAACAAGAGGTTTAGGGTTTCTGCAACTGCTACTGCTAGTAAGCCTAGCTACAATGTCATGGAAGCCGCTTCTACTAGTAACCCTACCGACAGTTCCTCAATGAGCTCAATATCCTAGCAGCTATGTTTCCTTCCAGCGTTTAGACTGTCTGAAGGAGGTGTGGGCCCATAACCTATTAGAATATAGAATATGGTGTATTCATTTTACCATTGACGATACCCTCGTCACCCAACCATAGGCTGAAGCCTCCCTCCGAGCACCTTAACCTTGACTGAGAATTCCTCTGGAAGAAAACCCTAGGCTAGATAGCCAAACAAACAAAGGGTAGCACACCTTTCCCCAAGGATAGCGCATCACAAAAGACTGATCAGATAGTCCAAACCCTAGACAAGAGATATTCAAGCAAATACTGAAAACTTGTTGTTGCTGCAACTGCACCTACAGCTCTCCTCCACACGTGCGCACCAGACTGGGAACTACAGTGCGCACCAAACTGGGGACTACAATTCTGAGATGCTGTCAAATGAGAACTGACGCCCTATATTTATAGTGGTTCTGCCATTTTTGTTGGGGCCGACTTCTCCTTCTGGATATGTGTCTATTCAGTATATTATTAATATTTATGGCCGACTTATTTTCTTGGAGGCTAATAACCTAATATAAATTATCTTCTTGAGATGACAAGGCTTCTAGTGTTACTATCCAACTCATTAGGGTTTTCTCTTGCTTTCTAGAGCCTCCTATTCTCATCAGGTTCACACGTGGAGGCAAATACCTCCCGCAGCTACCATAATATTAACACACATAACCACACATACTTCAGGAGTCTATATGTATAACCACAACCACAAGACTTACTCTAAATGAAAAAAATGTAATCATCAACTGACACAAGTAGAGATTGCATTAAATTTGATTCAATGTATATTCTACCTCTGTCACGTTTCCCAATATAGATTATGTCTAGAATATCTCTATGTAGAGACTAACAAAAAAACCTCAATAAAGAAAGAAATTTACAACCCTTGTTTAAAAATTATGTACATCTAATGATTTGGTATCAGTCGTATGCCAAGAACGCCAGGGTAATAACCCAACACCACTAGGTATTTTCCAGATCTTTCAAGAGTTCTCTTATTAGACACCAAAATACCTTTCTGAGTAGGACCCGATTTAGATCTAGCGCCATATTCCACTTTGACCGACAAAAGAAGTGAAGCATTCAGTTAGTCATGGAATATAGGTCTTTATGAACTTGAACTCTTTCTTTTATCAAACATACAAGATAATGATTGGGTGTAATCTATTACTTATCTTTGATTCTACATAGGTAGGCTTCCATTCTGAATAACGACCAATGTTAGACCGAAAGGGGAGGAGTGAACGCAATCAAGTTGATGGGTACCCTCACATCAAACAGGTCCCCATCATTAGTTACAGTATCCAGTATAAAGAGATGGGTTTACAAGCAATGTGTTTCATAAAAGTACAGGAATTCCAACATCAAATCAAGCAAACATTAAACAAAGGATGAATTTCATATAGTTATATAGAGGAACAGACGAATTGTAGAAATATATTTATATTAAACATAATTTTTGTGAGCCTATACACTGATAGTATGACGATACATATTATCTTTAAAAAAAAACAGGAACCTGTTTTAAAAATAAAAGAAAAATTTAACTTAAACCACTGAGTAATATGGATACCCTCCTCTCGACGGTCAAATCGCGACCAAGACCATACAAAACCCGCAAACCATTGTCTATGTCATGATATGGTAATTTTAACCTGAGAGGTATCGCTAATTCAGGTTCACAGGAGGAAGTTATGAATGGTTATCCATTCTCCTCAGTGGGGTTATGTAAGGGCGGGGTACAGTCGAAAGAAACTCATCGAGATGGATAGACAGAGCCAGGATAAGGAAACAATATTTAGTTGTTATACATAGAATACCCAAATATGATAGACATCATTGTCAAAATCGTCCATCTATGAGTTCACTAACCTCAGAAAAACAAAAATGCATTACAGTATGGCTTCCCCAAAACAATGATACAACACAGCGCAAGTGGAAATGACAAGAATAAAGGCACACTGCTTACGAATAACCCTCGGAAGCCCCAAGGAAATAAGGGAATGGAGGGTGTGAGTGTGACAAGTAGAGCTATATAGCCATAGCAAGGAAAACCAGAATGCCTCTGTTGAGTTTCAGTAACGAGGAAGTAAATTAATAACAGTCAAATGTTACAGTGAAAGCATGAATCTTACAAGGAGGTTGGGTGAACGATATCGCCTCCATCATAGAAGTTCCCCAGTTTTTCTTCGACAACATTTTGGAGTTGCAAAGCCAAATCCTCTGTGAATCTACTCGTTACAGAAATGAACCACTATAACCCAAGGAAAAAAACCTTACCGCGTAGATTAAATGTCACTGGTACGAAGGAAGGGTAGGCCATGTGAAGAAGGGAACTTGGAATATCCAAAGTGGATGAAGGGTCAGGTGATGGCCTCGAATCTCGCATACATCAGGGTCCATTAATGGTCTGGTCAGGGTTTAACTCTAGACTGACTTGTTCCTGCCAATTCAATTAATGGGTTACGGATGAAAGAAGCGCCTGCGCATTTAAGATAAGTTTTAACCCTAACTGACACCAACCTCGTTAAGGTAACTTTTAGTTGGAATTTTCATATGGAATAGGTGGAGTCAAGGAACAACTAGCATAGGCTGTTGGTTTTCAAATAATCATTACATCAATATTAAACCGGGAAGCACTTACCCCAACCACATCCTTACTAATTCAAATATTTCGCAGAGGGGTATAACTTGCCCCTTTACCTTTATTCTTATTACTTGACTCCTCTGATCAAGTGGTTAAGGTTACACATAGGTCTTAGGGGTATAAGTCCCAAAATTTCTTCATAGTGGTAAGAGAAATTTTATGGAGATATAATTTTTATATTGGTATGAAAGTAAACATAGTCTGCAGGACTATAAGTGAGTGGTGGAGCGCGGAGTAAGCACAACTTGAAATAATGTTTCAAAGGTGAATGCATAAAGTAAGAATATATATATATATTTTTATTTGATATTTTTGAGGTTTATTACTTATGGTATCAGAGCAGAGTTACAACACTGGGCCTTGAACAGGGCCACACTAGAACTTTAGCATATATATATATTTTCTTACTGATGATAAACTAACAAAACTCCTTTGTACAAACATAAATTTTTTTTTTTGTTTCATGTCAATTATGGCAGCTCAGGATGATGCGAAAATCAGAATAGAAGGAAATCCAGCGCAGGGACCTCATGGAGATCCAAAACAAAATAGTGACAGAAGCTCTCCTACAGAAGTACTGGAAACAATGAGGAATCTTATTGTTGAGTTGCAAGTCTTCAAAGCAGAAAATGAGAAATTGAAGAAAGCACAACAAGAATAGCAAGAGATAAATGAAGTCCTGCTACGCAGTATAGTGACCAAGAAAATCCCAAAGGACGATAACCATGATGAAGAGGTCAACAAAAGGGCCTCCAAGAATTATGGACGTGAAACAAAAAAAGGAGACAGTTCGTCTGAAGGTACACCCTCCGCTGAGGACAAAACTAAAATAGACGGGAAAAGAAAACAAATAGACCACCTTAAAGGAGAATTTAAAAATATTAAACCAACTACTTTTGATGGAGAATCCAGGATAGGAGAAGAAGTTGAAGCATGGTTGTTGGACATCAAAAAATACTTCCAAATCTATAATTATTCCAATAATATGAAGGTTAGAATGGCCATCTACAATCTAAAAGGAAAGGCTATCATTTGGTGGCAAGACCTGAAATTGGCCAAGAGCCTAAAGGAGAAATAGATGGAATGGTCCAACTTTAAGAATTATTTCAAGAAACAATACCTTTCTGAAAGCTACCACGAAAGGAAAACGAAAGAATTTTATGAGTTATGACTCTGACAGATGATGATGGACGACCTCATAAATAAATTTATGGAACTACCAAGGTTCGTACCGTACATGCGGGAGGATAAGGTAAAAATCCAGTGGTTCTTAAGTTGTTTACCACAGTCCTACAGGGACATAATTGAGTTCGACAACCCCAAATCCTTGAGTCAAGTATTCAGGAAAGCACGAATGTGCTATGACCAGTATAAACAGCGGGCAGAGTTTTCCAAAACCTGGAAGGATAAGAAACAAGATCGAATGAACCAGCGAAAGAAGGGATACCAGCCAGCTCCTTATCAGAATGCAACAAAAGGTTTTCCGAGAAAGGATTATCACTCCAATTATCTGAATACTCAAGGAAGCGATAAATCGGTAAACCTGGGGACAAATAAGTTTGGGGATAGCCTCCGCGATCCATTAAAGTGTTAGGAATGTGGAGAACCTCATCTAAGGAGGAACTGTCCATGTTTAAATTCAACAAACAAAATTGTTATTCATAATTTGCAGGAAGCCTAGACAGTGGGAGATATGGGCAAAAGCCTGCATCAGTCCTCGGTGGTAGAGATCGAAGGTAAAATCAATAACTCTTGAATCATTGTCTTAATTGATCCTAGAGCTACATTAAGTTATGTTACTCCTGATGTAGTAGAGTCAAACAAAATTAAGAAACTAAACCATGCAAAAACATGGTTGGTAACTTTGAACGCATGCACCCTACCAAAAAACAAGGCTCTTGATCATACCACAAAACATAAACATAAATCTCTATGTTTATGTTTTTTGGTTCTAGTGGGATGTGGCTTTCCTCGACTTGGTTTTATTGTACGCAGTTTTCATTGTCTCTCGGTAACACAAATTCCTACCAACATTTCTATGTGGCACAATGAGTGGAATTTTGAGATTTTTGGAACCTCCAACATAAGGAACATGGGCATGTTCCTAGGTACGTGCACACACTCCTAGAAGGGCTCATTCTTGCTCAATCCCTTGCCATTTTTTTTTCCACCAACTTGGCGCACACACCCTAAAACCATTCCCCACATCTAATACTATTTTTTCCAGGATTTAAAGTTCCACTTGATTCATGGAACCTTTGACCATGGAACCTTATGCTTAGGAGTTTTATACCATTTAAATACGAATTAGGTCATCCAAATTTTGAAAAACCCATAGATAAGAGAGGATATTTCCAAAAACAAATACCAAAAAGGTTGAGTCTGTCCACTTAATAACTTACTCCATTATCTCCAAATTGTCAATCCATTAATCTGCATCATTATAATTTATAATACAAATTTTATTAGATTAAAAAGATTAATATAAACAAGATGTACATGAGGGTCTAAACTCACTCAGTTTCTAGAGAGACCACGACATTCTTCTGTAATCCAAATAAGAAAAAAAAAATCGTGCCCCACAGGGGAAACAAGGATGGATATAGATTAATAATTCTTGATAAAGGAAGACCGAAATAACGACAAATACCCCTTAAGATAGAAAAAAATAAATATAAAATAGGGATGTAAAGACTATGGAGCGTGCTAATGTTTTTTATGAGGAACCTGAGAAGGAGATGGGCCCAAAACACCCATGTGGGTGGCTTTAGTAGAGGACTCCATCCATGGCCAATGTGTGACAAAGGATGGAGTGAGCCACCATGACATTGAGATAATCATATGACCACATTAAAAAAATATGCATTTGGTGACTGAAGAGTCTCCATTCTGTGTTTTAACTTATGAAAATCCTCATCCTCGGGCAACATAACCAAGACTTCCATTGTATTTTGTGGACCCTCAACCATCCCCCTGGAAGTGACCAATGTTAAAGTAGTTCGCATGGTGACCCGAAATAAATTATTCCAATAATTTTCTCAAAACATATAACATAGCATATTTGTTATTGCAGGGAGGTGCATCAAATACCATGAACCACCTATCCATGCATTTTGAAGAATTTGTGCGTGGATGCACCAATCAATATAAATTCCTTTCTTGGTGACAAGTGGTTGTTGTCTGGATCAAGGATAAATAAAAATGAATATCAGATCTTGTTTTGAAATACCCAAGTCTCTAACTTGGTTTCTATCTAGTCGAGTCCTGTAAAAATCAAACATTCTTGCCTTGTATTCATAAATAGAAGTTAAATTCCCTTGGGGACTTGCAATGGACCTCACAACGATGTGGAATGAAGTGGGAAAGGACTCTCGGCTAGGTACTCTAGTCCTCCATAAATCATTCATAAGTGATCTCAAAGTATCCAACCCCTCATAAATCTCTATGTTTATGTTTTGTGGTTCTAGTGGGATGTGGCTTTCCTCGACTTGGTTTTCTTGTACGCAGTTTTCATTGTCTCTCAGTTCCATTTTAATAATATTTTATTCAATTGTATAGGACAATTTAATAACTGGACTTATGAAAAAGGTATTACAAAGAACAATTTCATTTTGTCCCAGCAAAATTATTAACACAATTTTGTGTAAAACAAAGAAAAACTACGTGTTATATTTATAATGAACTTGAGAAAAATCTAAAAAATATTAGTGAATTGTTGAGAGATTTACATCCAAGTATTAAATATGTGTATTAATTATTTTCTATTGTGTTCTCTTCAAAATTGTGATTGATCCACACATTTGTAC
>ML863614.1:9589-22894 GCA_009831015.1 Picea engelmannii | reverse complement strand
GAAATCATAATACCCTCCACCTCTCTTTTTCATATGGAGTCTCCAACATCACTCACAATTGATTTTTTCAAGAATTATTTATAATCGACTTATATTAACTACTAGTTTTTGTCTTAATTTCATTGTCAATGTTATTTCTCACATCTCTTTAATAAATGAAATTTTGCTATATAGAAGTATCAGAATGCAATATAACCATTGAGGAATGTGGTAATTTCACATAAGTTAGCTAGGATGAATATAACAATGTGACATAACCCTTGAGGAACATTGTAACGCAACACAACCATTTATGAACACTACAATGTGACATAACCATTGAGGAACATAGTAGGTTGACATAAGTCAACCAAGATGAACATCACAATAGATATAACCATATTGTAAACCTCTTAGTGTCACAATTTGACATAATATTGAAGTCAATTATATAGATGCATGTGACATAATATTCAAGTTAACCTCTTCATGATGCAACATGGTTGATTATTGAAACATTGTCAACATAGTCAAACCATAGTCAAACATGGTTATAAATAGTCAACCATGGTCAAGTCATATGCACATGTTGAAACTGTAGTAAAACAATAATCAACTATTATCATACTCAAACATGGCCAATCATGCACAACCAAATTCAACCATGTTGAACCTTACTCAACATGTTTATCCATAGTAAACCATTGCCAAACAAATCTTACCATATCAACCATAGTCAAATATGACCAACCATAGTTAATCATTGTCAACCATAGTCAACCATGGCCAACGAAAGTCAGCCAAACTTGATGTGACATAATCCTTGATGAATTTCATATGGAAACATAACCATTAAGGAACGTAGCAATTTGATCTATGTCACCCGAGATGAATGTCACAATGTGGCATAACCATTGAGGAATATGATAGTCTAACCTTACTCTTGAGAAATTTAACAATGTAATATAACATTGTATTGTGATATAAGCATTAAAGAACATAACAAGTTGGCGTAACTCAACCAAGATTAACATTGTAATAAGTATAAGCATATTATAAACCCGTGAGTGTCACAATTTGACATAATATTGAAGTCAATTGTAATGGCGCATACAACATAATATTCAAGTCAACCTTTTCATGTCACAATGTGATTGAATATTCAAACATGGTTTACATCCTTGTTATAATCCCTAGTTTAATCAATGATTAATGTAGATATAATGTATGGTTGTGTCCAAGCGGTTTATATGAAAGTTGTATTTTTGAATTTTAATAATAAAATGTGATGTGAGCTGCTAAGGGTGTATGGAAAGACATGCGGGTTGTTTTGTAATACCCCCAGGTTGATCCCCAGTTATAACTATACATATGTTTTTATAAGCTGGTGATATAGGATATTATGGGCCTAAGTTCCTATGTGATTATTAAATGAAGAGCCTAGATACTAAAATCGAAGCATACATATCATTGTAATATGTAACCACTTAGATTATTAATGAAATCACAACACTACTACATAAGAACCGAACAAAAGTGTATGAGGGGCTAAAATCCACTAGAAAGGGAAAGGAGGCTAAGAGTCTAGGAAGAGGGGCTAATCCTAGAGGGCTTAAGCCAAGGGAATATTTTAATAATGTTTCCTGAAAGTTTAATTTATGGATACATATACATTATGTTATCCTAAATTCCCAAAATAAAGGGAATGAATTACATGAATGGGACAAAGTTAGCCCTTATGCGCCAAGTGTCACATGGGGCACATGCATATATAATTTGTGGATGTAGTGTAATATCCATCATTTTCCTTCATCATTATTCCACCATTCCATCCTCGGTACTGGAAGGTCATACTATGTTGTCATACGTGGATTGGGAAATCCTCGGAGGATTTTTTGGACTGAAGAAGTGGATTGTTAGGCCCGTGTGTTGTGAAGAAGTAAGTTTTTAGGCCCCTCAGCATTCTCTGTAGGTGAAATAAATGTTTGGAATTGATTCTCAAGGTACGTAGATGCAGCTATCAAGCTCTGTAACTTACTATCCATCATGTTTTTTAATCCCTAGAAAGGAAGTGGGGAAGTTGAAGGACTATTGAAGAGAGAAGGGGCACACTTCCTGGGGTGGGACAAGCATGTGGGCAATGACATATTGTATGATTTATGCCATAGATGGAACCTTACTCTAGGTATTTTTGGTAGTAGACAGACCTTATCCAGGCCTAAGATACCTTTTCCCCAGTGGAGTTTTATCCCTAGCTTGGGTGTGACCCACTACAGAGAGTTATGAGAAGTGCACTCTATGGCTAGGAGGAAAATGAAAGTTTTTCATGTAGTTGATGTTTTTACAAAAATGGATATGTGTTCCTTTAACGAGTATTATTCTATTGAGTAATGTCTACAATTTTGTTAATTCCATTCTATTGTAATTATTTTACATACTTCTTACTTGCATAATGTATTTATTTATGTGATTGAAATTGTATATGTATGCATGTATTATTGTATGTTGTTATTATTTTGCATAACATTTTTCATATACATATCATATATGTTATCGCACAATTTGTACTTTCCCAAATCAAGTGGATACAAAATTGGCGTAACTCGGAATGACTTATCACTGTAACCTTTTTTTTTTTTAAATAAAAAAGGAGTAGTACCTGCTATATTAGATTAGCACAAAACTTTGACAAAATATACAGTGGCATGGCTAAAGTCACCAAAAATGTTGTCGGTATCCGGAAACCAGCATAAGTGGGGAGAAGATAGCAGTTATACAATGGTACATAAAGGAAAGTAGCATCTGTCCTGCCCGGAGGAAACCAGGACAGATGCTTATGGTCCAGATGAACATAAAACATTTACACAGTAAAACTAAAAACCAGGAAATTATAAAAACCTAGGCACCCGGTGACCTGTCACCTTCGCCAATCGACCAAGTGGTCCCTGCCAGAATGGAAAAAGCCTGCACACACAGGGGGCACTTCCGTTGAGTTGGAGCACCGGAAAACGCATCGAGGAGCAGGTCCATGCGCTGGCCCATGAGGAGGGCCCTACGTTCCAGGTCCGACATGTGGCCTCGGAGCTCGAACACCAAAGCCAGGTGCTCATCGTTGAGGAGAGAGCCATGCATTCTGCCACCCAAGCCACTAGGAGGAGAAGTCCTCAATTTCATTGCCTCACCAATGCCAACCGCGAGCTCCCTCTGCACCGCTTCACCCTCTGCAACCACAGTCTTCTTGTCACCCATTGCTTACAAGTCACCCGTCCAGGGAATTTCTTCGACAATACAACTAGGGAGGTCGTCTTCCCTTGCCAAAACTATGGTCGTCTCCATGGCGCGGGGCTTATCAACACTTGGAAGGTCCCCCATAAATGGGTCCTCCTCCACGACGTAGGTGGGAAATACATCCTCGGTCTCGGCTTCCTTCTTGTCACTTGACTCAAATGCCTTGTCTTTCCTTCTGCAACCAACTCCCGGCTCTATAATAGTGTCGAGAAACGCCCGCCTCTCAGCCCGAGCCTTATTTCTAAGAATGGAGGACACCAAAACCAGAGCGTGTTCTAATTTATCCTTTCGTCTCCGCTGTGCCTTATGGGCTTCCCAGGCAGAACCTTGGCGAGGCCTCCCACGCTTTCTATCCATTACATCTAGGGGGTGAATGCAAGTGCTAAGCAATTGCAATGTAAAACTATAAGTCCAGGACGAGAGAAGGTGCAAAGAGAGAACAAACCTTCTCTTTCGTGGCACACGCAAAAAAAAACAGCCCTGGTAATCCTTATCAGAATGCAGAGAAAAGGTGGTGAGTTTCCAAGCGAAGAGCGTAGCCAAAGCAGGAGCACTCCCGCTCTGCCCGGTCTCGTGAGAAAACACATAACCATACACCAGAGTCATCTATCCTCCCATATCCTCTTTCAATCTGAGTGCGCAGGTGGAGTAAATGGTCGCGCAAGGGAGGAGTCCCTCCATCGTATGGCCCCTGCTATGGTCGTCCACCATCGTAAATGCTGATGTGTGGGTGGCGACCATCAACAATTAAACCCGAGCTTAGTGCTGGTCCTGGTGTCACCGCCACGGTGCCACGTGTCACCCCATCTGGGGATAGGAAGTCTCTGCTAGCAAGGTCTCTCCATCGCATAGAGAGGATTGTCTCTTCGAATACGTTGGCTTGCCAGTAGATGAGATCTGCCTTTGAGTCAATTCTTGTGTTTTCCAGGTGATCTGCCACCTTGTTAGCTTCTCATTTCACATGAGAGGGGATGATAGTCAGGTTGGGGTGGATGAAATCACCAAAGTCCTCCAGAAGACCAGAGAGTCTCCAACTAGGGGAGATCCGCCCGGGAGTCTTGTCGTGGAGGATTTTCAAAATGAGTTGAATGATTACTTGGGAGTCTCCTTCAATGATCAGCCGGTGATACTGGTGTTGAACCGCTACTTGGAGGCCTCTTAATAGACTTGTGATCTCCACCACGTTGTTCGTTTTTTCACCCAGAAAGCCAGCAGTCATAAGAATGATCTTGCCCATGTGGTTCCTAAGGATGTCTCCAAAGCCAGTTGGTCCAGGGTTCCCCCTGGAGGCCCCATCGAAGTTAAGCTTGAGGAAGCCAGATGGGGGTGGAGTCCATTCCGAGGGGCTATTATCTCACCCGCTATTGGTCTTCCCCTGTGTTTGTATGTGCATTTGCAAGTTTCATCCTTCAAGAATAAGCTTCTCCTCAAGCTTCCATTGTGTGTCTTTGTGAAGCCAGGAATTGCTAAGAATGGTTTCACGGATGAGCCGTTTTACTCTTTCCCAAGTGCTGGTAGAGGGGGACGGTTTGGAGTTGAAAATTCTCTTATTTCTTTCTTTCAAGATTGCCCAAATTGTAAAACCTGGGAGCAGCTGCCATATGCGCTGGAGAATTGGGTTGAGGAAGGAGATTGTTTCCCAATTGACCAGGGTGTCCCGTATGCTACCATGGTTCCGCTGGGATCGTCGCATAGCTTGAGCTCCCCAGTCCCAAATCTGTTGACTATAATGGCAGTAGTTGAGGAGGTGTTCCATGGTTTCCTCACTTTGTTGGCATACGGGGCATCTAGAGGGTCCGGTAAAGCCCTTCTTGAGAAGGTTGTCCCAAGTGAGGATGCAGTTTTGAGCTGTGAGCCAAAGAAAAGGGAGATCTTGGGCCAGAGAAAAGGTTGCCAGACTTTGTGCCAGATTGCTTCGGGGACTTGGTTTGGGAGATTCAATTGAAGGTGGTAAAATTCTTTGACCGAGAAAATACCTGAGGTGGAGTGACCCCATCGGAGTATGTCCATGCCTTCTTTAAAAGGAATCTTCCTGTGTTGCATGCATTCCTTCCACGGTAGAAGGTCGAAATCCTCCGTAATCTGTAGATCTGTTTTCTTGGTTTTCCATTGTCTCGAGGACAGTCTACCTTGATTTGGGAGCCAAAAATCCTTAACCCTTTTGAGGTCGTGCTATTGTAGCTTGAGCTTGAGAGGGTGGAGGCTTTCCATATCATCAAGAGGAGGTAGTTTTTGCCATGAGTCCTGCCAGAATCTTGCTCTTTCACCATTTCTTATTTCCCATAAGGCATACTGTTGTATTAGGGGGCGATTCTGCCAGGCGGTATTCCAAATATTGGATCCTTGCCTCTGTTCATCGAATCTGATTAGTTGGATAGGTTGCGTGTTTGGTGCATACTTTTTCTTCCAGAGATGCGCCCAGAGTTCATGCGGATGTTGCAGCCATATCCACCACATCTTGGCTCCCATGACCTGGTTCATTTTCCCCGGGTCACGAATTCCCATTTCTCCAAATTTTTTGGGTTTGCACAATTTGTCCCATCCAACTAGGGCCCATTTCTTATTGTTATGGTCTCCCTTCCATAAGAAATTATGTTGGAGACTCCTAATGTCTTTTATGACTGAGATGGGCGCAGCCAATGCAGTAAATAGATACGTAGGTAGAGCCTATAGGACTTATTTAAGAAGAACCAATCTAGCCGCAATATTCAAAGGTCTGAAGGTCCAACTGTTCAACCTGTTAGCAATGGATAAGATTAGGCTGTCCCATGAAATAGATCTCTTCGACTCTCCGGTTAGGGGGATTCCTAAGTAAGTGGAGGGGAGGGAGCTTCTGGCGATGCCAAGAAGTCTTGAAAGATGGGTCTGAACCGAGGCTGGCGTATTAAAGAAATAAAGTTTGGACTTATCTAGGTTGAGCAGCATACCTGATGCATCCGAAAAGTCAGAAAGAATTGAGTTGATCTTGGTGGCCTCTCTGACTGTGGGGGTGTTCATAAGGAGGGTGTCATCGACAAAGTAGCTATGCGAGGGAGCTGGGTGAAGTTTATGTAGTGGCAATCCAGCGAGCATCCCTTCAAGGACCGTTGCTTTCAGGTAGCGACCTAAGTATTCCGCCATGATTACAAAGAGGAAATGGGAGAAAGGGTCGCCTTCCCTGATCCCCCTGGTGGAACGAAAATGTCGGGAGGGTGTGTCGTTAACAAGAATTGAGAAAAAGGAAGAGGAAGTGAGCTTGAGAATCCAATCAACCCAGTGATTCGAGAACCCAAAGGATTCCATAACCGAACACAAGTATTTCCAGCTTAACCTGTCAAAAGCTTTTGAGAGATCAAGTTTAATGAACATACCTGGTATTTTTCTCGTCTTTAAGGAGTGAATTACCTCATTGGCTAGTATGACACTGTCCATGATTTGTCTCCCCTCCACATAGCCATATTGCTCATTAGAGATGATGAATGGTAGGAGCGGTTTGAGACGATTGGCTATAATTTTTGTAATTATTTTGTAAATGACGTTACATAAGGAGATTGGTCGGAACTGTTTCGGGTGAGTGGCTCGTTCCTCCTTGGGGATGAGAGTGATGAACATTGTGTTTAAGGCAGGGAGTACTTGACCACATGTTCTGGATTCTTCAACTGCCAGCCAGACGTCTTCCGTGATCATGTCCCAACAATGGTGGAAGAAATCTGTAGTGAAATCATCCGGGCCTGGTGCTTTTCCTGGGGGCATGTCCTTTACGGCTGAGTCCACTTCAGACTAAGTAATGGGCCTCATCAGTGCACTGTTCTGCTTCGAATTGATCAGGCTTGGTATATGCTGGGTGACTTTTTGGATGGCCTCCTCCCTATTCGAATTGGTCTCTGTGAGGAGATCTTGATAGAAGGAGTTAAGCGCCTCCACTATTTGGTCATGCTCTCTTATTGGGATGCCTTGTTCGTCCTCCAACTGGGAGATGCAATTAATGTATCTATGGTGCGTCATCTCCCTGTGGAAGAATTTTGTGTTGCGCTCCCCCTCCTTAAGCCATTGGACCCTGGAGTTTTTCCTCCACAGGATCTCTTCTTGTTCTCTGCAAGCCTCTAAGTCCACTATTAGTTGTTCCTCTTCCTGTGCTAGGTCTTGTGTTTGATTCTCTGCTATGAAAGTTCGTTGGAGTTCTTCGAGTTGACATTCAATTTCCTGCTTCCTGAGGAGAATGTCTCCAAAGGTGGATTTCTTCCACCGTTTTAGGTGCAATTTGAAGTTCTTGAGATGTTGTTGGAACTTGTACATATGAGTGCCATGCTCAATTTCTACCTGGGCCCACCAAGTGTGAGCTAGATGATGAAATTTTGGGTGGGAGAGACAGAACTTTTCAAAATGGAAGGGTTTGGGCCTAGGGGGGAATCCTGGGTCCATGCAGAAGACTATGGGCCAGTGGTCCAACCCTGTTTTTGGCACAATATTTGCTTCCATTGCCTGGTCACTTTCAAGGAGGGCCTCGGTCATGAGAAAGCGATCCAGCCTGCATGTCACATGTTGGTGCCCTATTCTTTTATTAGACCATGTAAAGATTCCATTCTGGGTTTCCATGTCAACCATATTTAGTTGTTCTATTAGGGTTTTGAACATACTACTATCCTACTCTAGCCGCTTTGAGCCACCGATTTTTTCTTCCAGCGTTAGGATCATATTGAAGTCCCCTCCAATTATCCAATTCGGTGAGTGAATTAGGGTTTGAACATAATGAAGGGATTGTATAAATCTTTCCTTGTCTTGCGTAGACTGCGGATCATAAACATTTGTGATGGCTCCTTCCTTGGATGAGGCTACATCTTTGAAGAGAGCTATTAAGGTGTCTCTGGTGGAGAAGGGATGGAGCAGAGTGACCGTTTGCGGGTTCCAAAGGATGACCAGTCCTCCTGCAACACCCACTAAATCCTGAAAGAGGAATTCCCCATTTCTCCAGTTGTTTCAAAAAATATTTTCCGCCTCCCTTCCTGCACATTTGGTTTCCTGCAATAATAGGATATCTGGATTCTCTGATTTAATGCATTCTCAGAGGATCCTTTGCTTGGATCTTCCATTAAGACCTTTGATATTCCAATATATTATATTCATCATGNAACCTCTGTATCTGACCAGAGTTGATCATTAAGTGCCCTGCTTCCTTGATGAGTTGCTGGGCTAGTTTGCGGCCACGCCTTTTATTTTCCTTGGTAGATTTTTTGGTCTCGAGGGTGGGATCTGGCGAGATGCCCAGCCTGACTGTAGAGACCGTAGTTGAGTTGGTGAACACTTTATGCACTTTCCTGAGCTATTCTACTGGTATATGCTGTAGATATTTTTGATTGAGTGCTTCTTCTAGTTTTTCTAGGTCAATTTTTGCCAGATCCATTTCATCCATGAGCATATTGGTGTCTTTGTCCCTGCCTGATTGTGTTGTCTGAATTATTTCCTTTGGGTGAGTTGTATGTGGCACTTCAGGGCCTTTGCCTTTCTCTTGCATTAATGCTTGGAGGGGATTCTGTATTTCTGCCTCTTTTGGTGGCTAATTCAGGGCATCAAAAGAGTTCTTGGAGGGGACCTTAGGGGCCGAGATCTGGTTCTATTTTCTTGATGGATTCTTTCGCCTACCTGTGACACTGGTGAATCCTTCCTTCTACTTGGCTTCAGAGGTTTTGGGGGCTAAGGCATTCAAGGGACAATCTCTAAACAGGTGACCGTGCTTGTGGCACTTCCGACATCGAAAGGGTTATATGTTCATCCTGGTATTCCAGTGTGATGGAACCCAAAAAGGATTTCGATATGTCCATGTAGATGCAGATACGGGCATATGATGTGTACTTTCTATATTTTGTGGCTTCTGAAGCTTTGACGTATTGTCCCACCCTATTCCCTATGTCCATGAGTATTTCTTCCAGCCAGAATTCCTGGGGCAAGGAGTACAGCCTGATCCAGACCAGGGCTCTTGTGAAGTCTTCTTGTTCTGGACTGAATCTATCGGTCTAGAATCTTAAAAATAGGCCCGCTGAGTTGTAGAAGTATGGTCCGTTGTCAAATATTCTATCTTTGTCTTCGAGATTATATAAAATAATTGTGAAGAAGCCATTGGAGCTGAGCTGGACCTCATAATCTCCTTTAGGGTTCCACCAGTCCTTAATCCAGCGGGTGAGATCTCTCTCAGTCGGCCAGAGGCCCAGGAATTTGCCTATCAGTGCGTGTTCCATCATAAAATGGGTGTGTTCCCCCACCCGAGTCGATTTGATATGGTACAGAGGTGGTTTTTCCAGTTTAGGAATACACTTACCTGGCAACCAGTTTTTGGAAGCTTGTGGGTGAGATGTACTGGGTTCAAGTTCCATTTCCTTGCTGAAGCTTTGTTCCTGGGTAAAAAGATGCTCCCTCAAATGCTCCAGCGGCTCGAAGGCAGGCCTCTTAGAGCGGGAACCGGTTTTGTCGTTGGCGGCTATGTCACTGTACGAGGGGGGTTTCCCCCCCTCACCCGCGCTCGTTGTAGGATGTGTAGGGGCCTTGTGGAGTACTAGTCTACAGAACAGGGGATTGGGTGGTCAGTGCTCTGGCGTCAGAGCGCGGATCAGTTGATCACAGGTCGCTGGAGTTTCAGTGCGTTAGGGTTTTCTGCCTTGTTGCAGAGCTCCAACTTATCACTGTAACCTTAATAGGAAATACCTTTCTATTTAGAAGTATGTTGTAGTACCCTAGGGGAGACATCCCTAGTGACCTGAGGGTTTGATAAGGCTAGGAAGATGATACAAGAAAATCCCTCCCCTCTCACAGGTCACTCAAGTTAAAAGGTTTCTTTAAGTCTTGTTGAAGATGAACCAAGAGCATATTATTATGTACCTACCCAAAATAAGACAACAAAGCAAAAAGGGGTACTTTCCAAGTACCAAAATGATATTAGTGCTTCATAAGACAATGATCTCTTAAGAAATGTACTAGATGATATAGAATTGAAGCATTATATTAGTTTATAAAAGAAATAATATATTTTCAACAACTGCAATAACTATGCTTCAAAATGTTTGATAAAATACTTGAAATAATATCTTTAACTAGGAAAATTTATAATGAATAGTCACAAGCAGTTTTAGAAATGTCTAGCTAGCATAGCACATAAATTTTATGGTTAATTGGTTGTTCTTGGATGGATGTAGCAATATTTTGCAACAACGAAAAGTAGGTTAATGATTGAAGCTAATATAAGGTTAGTAGGAGTTAGCAGGTGTTCAAGAGAAGATGTTGTGAAATTTGTTTGATCAATCAACACTTGTAATGGGTAGACTAGTTCCTTCTAGGGTAATGGAGTCACTGATGGAAGAAAAAAATCTTAGGGGAAAATAGCAATGACAATATTTAGCCAAAGGGGATGGAGACGATAAGAGAGGTGTTGGTAGCCCAAGGCCTCAAAAATCCAATTCCTAGAGATAATTGTGAGAAACTAATAAAAATTAGGCCCTAAGGATTCCTCTTTCCATTAGACAAATTGAAATGAAATATGAAATAAGAAATCGAGTAGGGTTACTACAGTGCTACAATGGTAGTGCTCTATTATCTACTTATAGATATGTGTCTTTGAAGAAGTCTTATCAAGTGTAATATTATAGATGAAAATATAGTAACATATGTCTTTCTCCTACGGTTTCAAGCAAGCAATTTCATAATCTTTGACATGAAACAAGTAAATTCACCATAATCATTCATTCACAATAAATAAATGCAGGTTTTATACCTACTTCATCAATAATAATAAAGCATAAATCCTAGTTTAAGATCCTCCACATGAAAATTCACCAAAATACACCAAGATTTTCCTCCCCAAAAGTTGTGCACCACTTAATTTCAGCCAATAACCCTTAAGGAGGGCTAGATTCCAGACCACCAATTGTGTGATGAGTGAATGATGAATAAAAATGAGAGTTTTATCTCTTATTTATACAATATCAATGACCTTTAACTAAACTTATGTCATAAAAAGGCCGACATGGCCAAATTACATTAAAATCCATTTTTTACATAAATGACAACAATTAAACCCTAATTTCATCTTCAAGGGTGATTTCATGCCCTTCTGGGGTGACGATAGGCCCCCAAGGTGGAATGCTAGGCCTCAAATGGAAAACCTTTCGCCTCCAAAGGCCCCAAATGTTTCCACATGTGCCAACAAGCACCAAAATGCCCTCATAAATGCAATCCCTAATTGGATGACGTCTACCATCAAAATGATGACGTCGAGGGATCTCAAGGGTCAACATCCTAGAGGAAAGGGAAAAAACCCCCTAGGTCTAGGTCTTTTAGAGTTTCCCTCATGCAACATCCTTCCTTCTTCCTGGCACCATCCTTTGGTTTCTCTTTCCCCCTAGTGGGGTCACAACGTCCATCTATTGGGCTTTCATCCTCATGGAGGTCCGACCTAATCATTCCCCTATATGTACCTATCCACTGAAAAAAGTCCTGCAACAAAAAAAAGTACACCCTCCATGGGATCATAACTGATAGAGATCATAGCAATGTCAATCACATCTAATAATCAAATTTCCCAAACATGTGCATCAAACCCCCCTTTACCTAGACAAATGCTCAAAGACATTATGCAGTTTAACAAGTCAGGTTTGGAATAGGTCTTAGGATGTCCTATTGGGATAATCCTCCTTAAGTTTGGTCTGTTTCCTAGATGAGAACCAATATAAGGTCATGTAAGTGTGTGCAATGTGACATAAGGGAACTGTTTGGGTAGAGGGTGCATTGATAATAAGGAAATGTGGGTTTTGCCTATGGGTGCCTGTGTAGAGGGTGAATTGAACCTTATCATGGATGTCATTTTTTCCTATCCCGTTCAATTCCTTTTATTATTATTCTTATTTCTTTTGGTATTTTATAATTTCAAGGGAAAATTTGCAGGACACTATCATGGCATGGTGACCAGAGGTGACAGTGTTACCCACAAGCATTTCACGGAAATGATAAGGTTGGATTGTGATGACACCCCCTTTCTCTTAGCTATTCCATCAAGAGACACTTTCCTAGTTTGGTAACCAAATAGATGGTATTCTCATACTGCTACATACCCATGGACCTAATAGGTCGGCTCATGATGATATGTCCCATCCACCAACTAGTACCTTGAGTTTTGATTTATCTTATGGGTCCCCTTTTCTTACTGAGAAGCTTTTTATTTCTTTCTCAGGAATCTCTGGGAGAAGCATATTAAAGGTTTAATTTTGGATTTTAACCTTTTCCAGCTACTTTTACCCCCTAGGCCTTTGGCCCCTTCTCCTTAAAAGGCAAGGTACAACCCTTTCTAACATGGAAAACCCAATGCTTGAACCAAGGTGAGGGAATATGAGAGGCATAATGATGGAAAGTGGTAAGTATGGAGGGAATGAACGATGACCTTTCATAGACCCACCCATTGGAAACTAATCCTAAAGGGGAATAAAATTACTAGGAAATCATGTCACCCTCCCATTTATTAACAAGTTAATGAGCATAATTTCCATGAAAACGTTATGAAATGAAGGAGATTTCAATGCAACATATTCAATTTCTTCAAAATTCAAAGTGACATACCATGATACCATAACTCATTACCTCATGGCGAAATACTTACTCCTAATTCATGACTAGGCTGGTGGGATGGACATTGTTGTTTCTGAGAGGTGGTATGCACTGAAGACAATATGGTCAGGGCCATGCTTAAGTCATCTGGCTCTCATAACTCCATGTCTATGTCTCATGGGACTCAAGACATGATCTCCTCAGTTATCCCTAGGATAGGAGATAACATGTGGCTCCAACTCGGGACATGTGCTCACCGTAGAGCGCATCATAACCTCAACACATCTAGCATGACATGCATCTTCTTAGATCTCAACAAATTACAAGTAATCATTGTTGGATCATGTTGTCATTGATGCCAATGGTTTTTCATTGATGCCAATGGTTTGATTACTTGGGAGATTGTTGGATCATATGTCATTGATGTAAATGGTTTGGTTTGATTGATGTCATTGGTTGATGTCAAGTAATTGA
>ML863613.1:5254-22435 GCA_009831015.1 Picea engelmannii | reverse complement strand
GCCACAGGACCCATGCCCACCCAAGTTCTTATTCAAACTATCTATTGGGGATAAAACCATTTAAATCACTAAGTGTTGAAGTCTCTTATGCATATGAGATTTCTTTTTGTAGGTTAAGGATCAACAACTTGGATTCACCCATAGGTATGATCGACGATTGTTGATCAATATTTTTCAAATGAGCATAACTTGGGTTGCAAGTGTCGGAATTGAACCCGTGGTACCTCATTGGAAAGGTATCAGACAAAGGAATGCAGTGGCATAGGTCTCTAGGCTAGAAAGGTGTCATAAGATGTCGGAAAACATAGAAAACAATAGACCACATATTTGGGGGTAAAAATGGATGTGCAGACTTCAAACAACCATATCTGGGGCTACATGCAACGAAATCAAGCCCATGATGGCTCTATGGAAAGCTGTAAGAGAGAAGAATAGGATGGGATGGAAAGTGTTGGAGGATTGAGAGTGAGAATTTTTCAAAAATACAAAACACATAATAAACCCAAATTCAATTGAAGAATGAGCTATGCAAACTTCAAACAACCATATCTCAAGCTACTGTTGGATTACTGAGAAGGGGGGTGAATAAGTAATAGAGAGATATAATCCTTTTTAACCATATAATCCAAGTGTTATATCAATGTAGCATTATCATCCAATAACTGCAGAGTAAATAAGCAATGAAAAATGAACAATCATACACATACACAGTACACCAGTGTTTTACGTGGAAACCAAAAGAGGGAGAAAAACACAGAATGTTTTTTCTTATATGTATTGAAGAATTACATTCATTGGAAGCACCAACTTCCTTTTTTTTTCAGCTGCAACTGGAAGGAGGCTCTAACCCCCTAGTTTCTCGGGCTACAACCTGAGGGAAGCTCCAACTCCCCAATTCTCTGGCTAAAATCAGAAGGAGGCTACAACCCCCTATGTTCTCCGGATACAACCACCTGTCATTGCCCTGTCCAATCGCCCTGACGTATAAGTAGAATGATGGAACCATTGTCACACTATCACCGTGAGATATACCACTGTACCATTGACCTGCAATCAACATGTACCAATAACCTGTAATCAACATGTACCATTAACAAGTGCATCAACCATGCACCAACCTGTAATCAACCTGTACCATAAACAAGTGCATCAACCATGCACCAACTTGTACCTCAACCTGCAAACCTTCCTTAACTTTAACAAGAGACTAGCATTTTCATCAAACTTTACTTTAGTCTCGCATGACTAGTTTTGGATTAGTCAACAACATTAACTTGAAATAATCATAACTATGTACATGTAATGAATAAATATATGAAAATAGTACATAATGTTCTTCAGTTTGTTTTATGCAATTCCTCCAGGTGTCACTACTTGGAACCTCTCAGAAAAGGAGTTATAGCAAAATTGACATACCTTGTTGAATTCTGGCTTGTTCTAGAGAGTGACTTTGTAAAGTGTGCCCCGCACAGAATATTTGTTGTATGGATCTGAAAATTTTACACAGCACACTACAGATTGTACTCTAACCGACACATTTTGTCTTACTAAATTTGGATCTGCTATGAAGAAGTTATGATGTTTTTACCCGAAACACATGTTTTAGACTAGTTTCAGGACTAGCCACAAACCCTATTTTCCACGACGTGTAACTCCAAAACTACAACGATCCACAAGTTGAAATTTTTACCATAGATACTTGGATATGTTTCCTCAATGGCCTATCAATTTCATGGTTTGAATCATTCTAAGAAAAAATTATGGCGAAAATGGTGAGATGACCCGTAAATAACCTACCTTAGAAAGCATCATCAAAAGAATTTATCATCCCTTGAATTTCGGTCTTCTTTACTTCACCTTCCCTTTGAAATTTGGCTTAGATATCCAAATGGTGAATGCGTTTGTTCTGGTGAACGCATTCTTCTTCTAGTCTCAACTCCTGCATCTTTGTTTCCGATAATCTGATCTGAAGGATGATTCTTCTGTGCTCATCTACTAGGTGTCTTTGGAGTCACTTGTTGAACTTGCTCTTCTACTTTTGTCGGATCCTCTTCGTCTTCTCCTTCTTTTTCATCTTATGTTTCTTCTTCGTAAAGTTGTTCCATTGATTCATTTTCTTCTTCCTTTAATTCTTGTCTGCCCATTTCATCAATTGTTACGTAGACTCTTTCCACAAATTTGTTTAATCTCAGGTTGTAACACTTGTATGCTTTTTTTGTACTTGAGTAACCAACAAGTACTCCTTTGTCCACACAATAATCAAATTTTCCCATTCTGCCATCTTCTCTTTTGATGTAGCATTTGCTAGTCTTCCTTTCCATAGCTCGTAGGGAGTTTTGTCAGTGTTGTTTCTGAGCATTACTTTGTTTTGAATGTGAACTGTTGTATGCACTGCCTGTGTCCAAAAAATATCTGTCAATTTGGAATCCATTAGCATTGTTTGAGCCATTTCCTGTATTGTCATGTTCTTTCTTTCAATAACTCCATTCTGTTGAGATGTCCTAGCAACAGAGAATTGTCTTTTTATTCCATGACTGCTGCAGTAGTCCATAAATTCCTTTGAAGTGAACTCTCCTTCATTATTAGATCTTAAGCATTTGATTTTTTAATCCATTTCATTTTCAACCATTTCCTTGTAGATCTTGAAGTTTTCAAAAGCTTTTCACTTATTCTTAAGAAAGCAAACTATAGTCATTCTTGTATAGTCATCAACTAATAACATAAAGTAGTTCTCACCTTTTAAACCCTTTGTTGTAGTTGGTCCAACTAGATCAATATGCATAATTTACAGTGGTATTGTCGTTGAATATTCCTTTGATTTGAACCAGGTCTTTGTTTGCTTTCCTTGTTGACAATGCTTGCATAAAGTGTTGGTTGGTTTCGTGATCTGGGCATTTCTCTGACTGCTTCTCTTTTGCTGACTTTAACAAGGTTATCAAAATGTATGTGACCCATTCTTCTGTGCCATAGCCAACTTTCATCTTCCTTTCCTAGACAACACTTTTCATTTCCAATTTCACTTAACACATATATGTTGCTTGAAGTTCTTGCAGCTGTAGCAATCAATTTTCCTGAACCTTCTTTTCTTATCTCACACTTTTGTGAATCGAAAGTAACTTTATGACCTTGGTCACACATTTGACTCACACTTAGAAAATTATGTTTCATATCTTCTACTAGTAGAACATTTTCTACCTTTGTATCCTTGTTCCCAATTCTGACTGTGTCGTTTCCAATGATTTTAGTTGGATCATCATTTCTGAAGGAGACTGATCCATCTCTTTCCTTTCTTAATGTAAGAAACCTATCTCTATCACCTATCATGTGTTTTGAACAACCATTGTCAACATACCAATTGTTATCACTTGAACTTGTCAGAGTCCTGTGGGTTTGTGGTTTCTACCCAAGTCTGTAATTTGGCCCTGTCTCTCTCCTTTTTGCAGACCAAGTCTTAAATCCCCCCCCCCCTTCGGCTTGTAAAATCGTTTTCTTTCGCCCCACTCTATGTTTAAAAGTGCCTTGATCTCCTTGTTTTCCCAACCCACGACCAGTCGTCTGAATCCTCGATCGTGCAGGCCGTAGCCATGAACACAAAGCGCATCTTTCCTAACAGTCCATTTCGGGATTGAAGCACAACCAGAAGGCAGTTTTAATCTTTCAACGATGGAGATCCATCAGGCGAATCGATCGACAACGTGCGTTTTTTCGAAAGGTCAAAATTTGCATGAAGTATAGCACCAGAGCAAAAGGTTTGAAGAGAGCATGAGTCGTTGATCTTTACAGGGACAGGTGGCAGTTGATCCAAGTGTTCGGGGAAATAAGCTTCGGGGGTTTCGAAGTGAGAAGTGTGTGGAATTCTCGAAGATCCGAAGCCCGAAATCCCGAAATAATCTAAGCCATAAAAAGTTGAGGACGCGTGGAGGTAGATCCCTCGCTTCGGAGTTCGGCGCTCCAGAGAATTGTGGGAGTTAAGCATTGCAAAGTCCCGAAGTGCCCGAAGGCCCGAAGTGAATCTGATTCGTTGATCAACAAGAGCCACATGTCATCAGATCCATAGCTATGGTTAAAAGCGCATGGAGGAAGACGAGGTTTGAGTTTTGTTTTTTCCCGGAGACCCGAAATGGATCTCGTCCGTCTAAGTCCAGGAGTCACGTGTCATCAGATCCTTAGCTCCAAAGGCTTTGCTTGGGGCAAATATGGTTTGAAGTTTGAAAGTTCTGAAGCCCGAATCGCGAAGCAAATCTCGACCGTCGATTTGAAAAGGGAAGATCTGATCCATCAATCTAAAAGGCACCAGAGCTGGGTTGTTGATTAGGAAGCCTCATCTCATATCATAAGATCAAGGGTCAGGCTCCATTGCGGGGTTGAAAGGTGTGCACGTTTTAAATTTTCAAAGGTGAGTCGCAATCGGAACCATGGTTTTTAGAAAGGGACGTGTGGCGATTCATGGTGAATTGTGGGGGAAAAAACGGTTTGATTTCAAACCACCCTTGGTCACGCTCGTAGTCATGCAATTGTGTAGGGTCATGGCCCTAGGTCACATTGAAGAAGGAGCGATGGAGAGGAGTTGCACCAAAGGCCTAAAGCGCCCATATTAGTCACAGAAGAAGATCTGTATGGCCTCGAGGTGTCGAGATTGACTCGAAGAAGTCGTTGGTGCCACCTGGAACATTCATGTGTGTCAGGCCTCATCCCGATCCCGATGAAGGTAGTTAATGGAAATGGGGGCAGCAGTTGAGACCTCGTCTCATCCCATAAATGGAAAGCAAACTAAGAATTGTCGTGGGGGGGGATTGTCAATCCGAAGTTTCCCGAGGGACAGATTTTCCTGCAAAGCACATAACTAAGTCAGGCTCGTGTTTGACATAACAAGGCCTGCACAGGTTGATAGGGTAGGCATCGACTGGAAACTTTGAATGTGGGGGTCCGATCACATTCCCGGTGGTTGCAACATTTCTAATATATATAAGTTGTTTTGATATTTTGGTTAAGGTCGAATGGTTGAGCTAGGCTCCCCTACTATTGTAATATTTTGATGAACATTGGTTCTCTGGTTATGTACTTGATTCGAGACTTCTTGATTAATCTAATTCATCTCTCTGACTCTATCTTATTTGCCTCTGATACTGAGAGAGTTCATGAATGACTGATTCACATGGATTGTTGTGATTGTATTATGATGAATGTTTGATTGTAATGCTGTTATGATTTCTTTCAGTTTCCTTGAAATTTGAATCCAAGAGGATCTTGTGTTTAAGTTTTTCTTCCTTAGGTTTCTGGAAGACCTGATGTCCATGACATACCTCTGTACTCTCCTCACAAAAGTCTTCCTCCTACTCACCCTTACTCCAACTTACTAACTAAAGTTGATCCAAGACCTTAATTGTTTGTGCATACCAGTCCATATTTATGAGTTAGAACGTTATTTTCATTGAGTCTTCTCCATTTGACCTCTTAAAACTCAATTACACTTACACAAACTGATGGGTACTGGGCTTACCTTCTACGCAATCTGAAGGTGACTTATTGTGCTAACATTTCTGGCGCCATTGTCGGGGAACGAATTAAAGACATTTCCCTAGGATAGAACGACAAAGAGATTTTGATTGTGAAGGTACATCATATATTAGAACCATTGAAGATTGCGCTTGCACCTGGCGACTCCATTGTCTCATCTCCACTGTTTCAATGTGGCTGCCATCTGGGTACACCTGAAGCCCCCTGAGAGAACACAACGATGAGATCTGGTCTTTGATGGTGAACAAAGACCAGACACACTCACACTGCATATCATTCACCTGGCGACTCCATGATTAAAGAATCGATTGGCAACTTCGTTGGTTCGAAATGGACAAAATCTTGGCTCGAAGGTTTGCTCCCTTCAATTTTTCTGTTGTTCCTGGTTTTCCTAATGTTGTTCCTACTATGGATGAATGGGGTGATTTTTTGCCCATATTTAGAGAACATAAAGATGACAACCCTGCCGAGCATATCCGTGAGTTTCATGAACTCATGCATCAGTGGGAAATACATCATGAGGATGTATTATTGAAGATGTTCATGTTCTCATTAGCGGGAGATGCTCGTGAGTGGTATAATTCCTTGCCCCCTGCTAGCATCTCCTCCCTAGAGCAGTTTCATGCAGCTTTCAATGCTCACTGTCAAAGGTATTATTCCTCTGAGTTAATTTGTCATAATTGTTGTGAGGAGTATAGAGATGGTGTTCAGAACATAGTTCATTCTTGCGAAAGCTGTGAAAATGAGGGGTATACCTCGGAGGAGTTGATAAAACTGGTAAAATCTCTCTCTGCAAGGATAGAGGAATTAGAGGAAGATTTCGCTCGTCGCTCTTGTGAAGGAGATGCAAAGGATATTTCGTTCCTTGAAATAGATGTTCTTGGAAACCCTTCTTATGATGAAGAAGTGATTTCAAATACTGACCAAGAACAAACAACTTTTGATGGATATCCCAGCGAAGATGACGAAGAGCAGAGCTTTTCCATGGTTCATGTTTATGATGATTATGAATATTATCCTTGTGAGAGCCATGAAGGAGAAAAAGAGGATCTAAGTGGGTGGTTTATCTCTTGTCCAGAACCTATAAATGTGCAAGTATCACCTGGGATCATCCGACCCGCATCAATCCTCTACCCACCTATACACTCTGAGAACATCGAACGACGGGTGAGTAACCATGAAGAGCAGGAGGTAATTTCTTACCAGTAGAGCTTTCTTGAATATAAATTTTGTGACCCTGTGGGGTTATATATGGAACTATGTTTTCCAAAAGCATTGGAGCTTGCAAAATTGTTCATATTATCATTATTTGGAGGTATTGTCAGTTTTCCAATACATGTTTTCTTTATGCTATCATACTTCCCTTACCTTTTATGGATTATTTACAGTAAAGAGAAGAATTATATTACCGAACAGTCTGGGTGGTTATGGTGGAAGTTTTCTTTCACCTAATGCTATGTAAAAATCAGTTAGCCTAGGACTATACATAAGTAAGCTCTTTCTAGAGCATGTGTGTTTGTTTTCCTTTTTATAAGTAGAATAGTGTACATGTCAGCCTTCAGCGAAATGTTTTGAGATCGACTCCATAACCCAACAGCTAAGGCACTGGAACTACTTGTTCTTGGCAGCTCGCAGGGAGCATGTCATCCCCTGTGGAGCCAAATGTTATCACATGAACTTGTCAGAGTCCTGTGGGTTTGTGGTTTCTACCTAAGTGATCCGGATTATTTTCGACACGAAATGAGAGCGGAGATATAACAAAGAAATGCACAGAGATATCGCAGATATTCAATAATATAACAGAAATGTATCAGAGATGCAACCATAAACATAGATATACAGTAATACACGATTTCTATTAATGAAAGAAATGTACAGAGACTGTAAAAATATAGAGTGAAAGACTCCCTAGAATGGTGGCAGCTTATCTCTGAGAAGAGATGTGATGGCTACTCGCATTCACCAGAAGATGATTACAATGAGGCTCTGAAGGATTTTTTAAAATAAACCGGAATGCCAAAAACCCTAGACATCCAAAAACCTAACCCTAGGAGATGAAGTGCCAAAAGTCATGTGGGCCCTGTTTGGGTAAGTGAGTACATCAACTTCCTGGGGTCGTAACTTTTGCATACGATCTCTGTTTTAGGCATGTGATAGCTCGTTGGAAAGGTATCGTCGAGGAGATTCATTCTGGGGATTCAATCATGCCTTTATATATTATTAAGAACCTCTATCTTGAAAAACCTTCATTTGGGCCCTCAAAATGGCCCCGGAAGTTAAAAACTGCTAAAAATAGTAAATTGCCAAATTTGCCAGAAAATTGTTTTGAGCCAGTTGGAAAAGGTGGGTAGCCACCGATATCCACCTGGATCAATCCTCCCTCCTTAGGAAGCATTTCTCTCCATTGCGTTGAGTTCTCAGGGGAGAGGGAAAATCGTTTGTTGAATCTGCATCTTGGTGAGCTACTTGCCTTGCTGGAGACATCGCGTTGCTTAGTTTGTGGAAGTATGTCACAAACCTGTTGAGGCTGAGGATGTTCAACAAGTCGAGCTACATGAGAGGACGGTGTGCAAAAGGAATCTTTGCGCTTTGTTGCAACCTTGTCGACCTGTTTCTGTTGGATAGAAGGTGCTTGGGGCGAAGTTGTAGTGGTTGCAGTGTCCTTTTGTTCCCCTTTTGAACAGATTGTGAATAAGTTGAATTTTGCAGTATGAGATACTACCTTGCAACACTTTTTAGGTGGAACAATAGTTGGAACTACCTCTGGTATTCTGTAGAGATGACCGGCCAAAGTAACAATGACACTATGGGGTCGAGACTCATAAACAACATGGCGTCTCCACATATATGGTTGACCCAAGAGAACATCACAGACATCCAGTGGGGCAACATCACATAATACCTCATCCTTGAAGGGTTGGATGCCGTATGACAATTGGCACTATTGGCTGACACGGAGATCTCGTCCCTGCCGAAGCCACCCAATGTTGTATGGTTGCGAGTGTGGTTGTCACACACCCACTACAACAACTTAGATTTTTCATCTTTTTCTTCAAGGAACAGAATCCTTGATACTTCTATGGGGCCTAACGCAAACCTTCTCTTCCCTTATCCTCCTCCAAATGACCACAAGTTGGCCTTAGCGCAAGCGCCTTTCGCAACTCGCGAGTCAGGAATCAATACTCTCGACTCCCCTTTCTCCAAACACCGATACCTGAGATACTATACGGGTATGGCTCCCTCCTCACTAATTCCTGCTGCAGGTAACCGTAGGCTAGGCCAAACACTAGCACCTCTCGCAACCTCGCCAGTTGAGGTGTTGAGCTCTCATGCTCCTCCTTCATGAATCCCCGAGACACGAGAGGTCAATGTTGCATGGACTCTGCCAAAGCGACATGCACATGCCACTTGTCAACCCTGCTACACTCTGCTCATGAGTTGTTTCACCGCCACCCGTCGCACGATATCTCGGCTCTCAGCATTTCGCGGCCTTAGCGATCAAGGTGCAGCTTCTTCATCCTGCGAAACCCTGAGCCACAATAAGTCAACAGTGGGTTGACTCTTTCCCAGTGTGGCACATGTCCACCACCGGTCACCCTCTTTATAGGCTAAATACTAGCGCTACTCGCATCTCGTGACTTCGCGAGTTGGAGTGTTGAGCCCTCATGCTCCTCCTTCGCGAGTTCCCGAGATATGATGAGTCAACAATGGGTTGACTCCTTCCCAGGTGACATGTGTCCATCACCTGTCACCCATTCCCACCTTTCTCTGGGCGCTTGTTGTTACGCCACCTGTCAACCACGCGGTCCCCACTTACGGATGGGTCACGTGTTTGCACGAGCCCTCGATGCTCGGCACTTCGTGACTTCTACAATGGAAAAGAAACTCCCTTAAGTTTCGAACCTCCGATAGGCGATAACCACGAAAGTTTTGATCCAACGATTCTCCCATGCCTTGGATCCAACGGTCACGATCACGTCGCGATCTCGCGAATTGTGAGTTCATGCAGTCCTACCCTTGACCACACCAAGTCACGAGTCAATGAAATGTTACTCTCCTACCTATACAAAGTCTAAGATCGACAGTCATTAGGGCTCCGTCAGATCCTTGGATCTACAGTCCTAGATACCATCGCTACTTGCGAAGGCTGAAAGGGGCAAGGTGTTAACGCCTGTGCTCCTTCTCTAGATCCATCAGTCTTGATAGATCTAGGGTTTTCTCGAAAGGATTTCGATCGTTCGTCTACCAAATGAAAGGGTATTCTCTCTTTCTATAATTGGGCTCGCTATCCCTTCTAAGCTTGAATCACAAAATTCAACTTCTCGGGGCTTCAAACTCCCACGACTCCGAGACCTTAGAGAGTTATCCTTCCTTGGATAAGGTTTCCAGGCCTGGATTGCATGAACCTTTAGACGGTTCTTGGGAAATCGTCCCTATTCTCAGTCGAGTCTCTGGGTAAAGGTTCGACACGATTCCAAGGTTTATGCGGTAATCCTCGGGTAAGAGTACTCTTGAGGAGCCTTCTCGAGACATTACGAGAGTTAAGCAAACAAGACGATTCTCAATGCAGTGAATTCATGCCCCAACCTTAATCCTTTGTACAGAAACCGACTATGGCATGTAAGCATACACATGCATCCATTATTTCCAGTCTAACACACCAGGCAATCATTCTACACAGAAATTATTATGGGCATATAAACATAAGCATGTACTCATGATATTCAGTTCGAAATACAAGGTATAAAACACTTATCAGATCTACCAGGCGTGATGCAATTGCTGAGAGGGGTGCTCGTTTCCACCCAACCGTAGGCTCAGTGACTACAAACAGATTTACCACTAGCCGCCCCCGAGCTAGACCATGATGCTTTGAGGTTCAGTCTCCTACTTCCAGCTCCACAGAAATTAAGGACGAAGGTTACTCTCCTTCTCCTGATGCAGGAAAATAATCTAGGACGGAGGTTACTCTCCTTCTCTTGGTATTCAAAACTCCCTGCATTTCGAGGGTTTCTCCAGTCTCTTTCGCGATCCCTGTCACGCGCACTACTCTTCTCCTACCACATTTCCTCTCTTGCCAATTTATGTCTGCAAGGTTGTGTGTGGAGCGAATTTCGATGTCCGTGGTCAGGTATAAGGGTTGTTACGGATGGGCGGTTCACCCCCATCCCCTCATTAACTCTTGAGGAGACTCCCCACCTACCAATTTGACGGGAAATCCATTCCAGGATCAGAGAGCTGCTTTGGTTTGTGAGCAAGTATAAACCAGTACGGTACTGGCTCGGTGGAAGTTAACGCAACCATTCCAGGTCCCTTCCACCACCTCTCAGTAGTCATCGTGGTCTCTTTTAGTACATCCCCCTCCCAACAGTCATGCAACACATATTCATTATATAATTTACATTCATCAACCTTTTATGCAAAGTTCCGTCAAATCAAACATTCACATCTTTGAGTTTGCCATAGTTCTTGGCCAATATAGTTATTTTTACAGACTGGGGGAAACAGGGTGTTACCGTGGTGTTGTCGACAATCCCAATTGTTTGATGACCTCTGTTGAGATGAGGTTTTTCTGGCTTCCGCTATCAACAATAAAATGCAGCAAGGTTCCCTTCACCCACATCTGTGAATGAAAAAGGCACTCCCCCTCTTTAGGATCTATTGGTTCTTCTGGTTGAATTGCTATGGTCGCGACAATAGCAATGGGGTCTGCATTAATGATCTGTCCTTTACCAGTATTTTCAGAATTAGATTTTGAATCAAGGTTCAGCTCCTTGTCTTTGATCTTGGCCACCAATGACTGTTTTGAGCGACATTCATTGGTGTTGTGCCAGGGGCTTTTGTGGAAATCACACCATTTTTCGATGTCCTTCTTTATCTTCCCGTGATCCTTCTTTTCCTGTGTCTTGGAGTGGTTTTCGGGAGACTATTTGTTAGGGCCATCTTTGTCATACTTTGGTTGTTGCGGATTTGCAGACCCAAATTCTCATTTGTTCTGGTGCTTAAATTTCTGCTCAATTTTAACAACATATCGATAAGCAACACCAAGTGATGAGATGTCCAGAAAATCCATTTCAGTTTGGATGTATCTGTGTAAAGCCCCACAGTATTTCAGAACCAAATGTCGCTCGGAGTCTTTGATACCGAGCTTGGTGTGCAAGGTATGGAAGGTATTGGTGAACTCCGGAACTGCTTGGCCCCTCTCTTGTCACGGTGTGGTCCATCTCATGTATTGGTCCTCATAGTTGCCAACAGGGTAATATTGTTCCTTTACCGCATCCACAAAAAAATCCCAAGTGGGATCTGCCCCATATATTCCAGATTCCTCTGTGGAACTTTGGTCCCAGTAAGTTTCCCACCAATGTTTGACATGAGGGAGAGCTTTAAGGAGTGCGAAGGTGATCTTTTCTTTGTTAGAGAAATTGTGAACAGAGAAATAACCTTCTAGCAGAGTTAACCATTTTTCTAAGGCTTCTGCATCTAGCTGTCCTTCAAATACAGGAATATCAAAATTAACTTGTACCTTGAAAGGCGAGGTGCCTCCAAAGTGGTCATTTGATGAATATGCGCCTGATTCTATCGGCAGGGATTGAAGGATGTGGGCAAAATTCTCCATCATTTTTGTCCCTCTGTCGCGTGAGAGCTTGCTCAAGCAACAAATTGATATGATCGTCTGCTCCGTCATTTTTCTTTTCTTCTACCATTGAGGGTTTCTTGGGTGTGCGAGAGTGATTATCTTCAAGAGAGACAATCTCGAGACCCAACTTGCTATACTCGGACCTCGTCGGGGACATGCACTGAAAAAACAATCAAGAGCAGCCTGCTCTGATACCACTGATCCAGATTATTTTCGGCACGAAATGAGAGCGGAGATATAACAAAGAAATGCACAGAGATATCGCAGATATTCAATAATATAACAGATATGTATCAAAGATGCAACCATAAACACAGATATACAATAATACACGATTTCTATTAATTAAAGAAATGTATAGAGACTATAAAAATACAGAGTGAAAGACTCCCTAGAATGGTGGCAGCTTATCTCTGAGAAGAGATGTTACAGCTACTCGCATTCGCACGAAGATGATCACAATGAGGCTCTAAAGGCCTTTTTAAAATAAACCGGAATGCCAAAAACCCTAGACATCCAAAAACCTAACCCTAGGAGATGAAGCGACAAAAGTCATGTGGGCCCCGTTTGGGTAAGTGAGTACATCAACTTCCCGGGGTCGTAACTTTTGCATACGATCTCCATTTTAGGCGTGTGATAGCTCATTGGAAAGGTATTGTCGAGGAGATTCATTTTGGGGGATCAATCATGCCTTTGGCTATCATTGAGAACCTCTATCTCGAAAAACCTTCATTTGGGCCCTCAAAATGGCCCCGAAAGTTAAAAACTGCTAAAAATAGTAAATTGACAAATTTGCCAGAAAATTGTTTTGAGCTAGTCAGAAAAGGTGGGTGGCTAGCGATATCCACCTAGATCACTAAGTCTGTAATTTTTCCCTATCTCTCTCCTTTTCGAAGACCGAGTCTTAAATTCCCCCCCCCCCCTTTGGCTTGTAAAATCATTTTCGTTCGCCCCCCTCTGTGTTTAAAAGTGCCCCGGTCTCCCTGTTTTCCCAGCCCACAGCCAGTCGTCTGAATCCTCGATCATGCAGGCTGCAACCATGAACTCAAAGCACATCTTTCCTAAGAGTCCATCTCGGGCTTGAAACACAAGCAAAAGGCATTTTTAATCTTTCAATGGCAGAGATCCATTAAGCGAATTGATCGACGACGTGCACTCTTTTGGAAGGTCAAAAGTTGTGGGAAGTATAGCGCCGGAGAAAAAGGTCCAAAGAGAGCATGAGTTGTTAATATTTACAGGGATAGGTGGCAATTGATCCAAGTGTTCGGGAGTTTCGAAGTGAGAAGTGTGTGGAATTCCCAAAGAGCTGAAGCCCGAACACCCGAAATAATCTGAGCCATCAAAAGTTGAGGATGTGTGGAGGCAGATCCCTCGCTTCGAAGTTCGGCGCTCCGGAGAATTGTGGGAGTTAAACATTGCAAAGTCTTGAAGTGCCCTAAGTCCTGAAGGCCTCTAAGTGAATATGAGTTGTTGATCAACAATAGTCATGTGTTGTCAGATCCATAGCTCCGGGTAAAAGCGCATGGAGGAAGACGAGGTTTGAGTTTTGTTTTTTCCGAGAGCCCGGAGACCCGAAATGGATCTCGTTTGTCCAAGTCCAGGAGCCACGCGTCATTGGATCCTTAGCTCTGGAGGTTTTGCTTGGGGCAAATATAGTTTGAAGTTTGAAAGGTCCGAAGCCCGAATCGCGAAGCAGATGTCGGTCGTCGATTTGAAAAGGGAAGATCTGATCCATCAATCTAAAAGGCACCAGAGTTGGGCCATTGATTAGGAAGCCTCATCTCAGATCACAAGATCAATGGTCATGCTCCATTGTGGGGTCAGAAGGTGCGCACGTTTTTAAATTTTCAAGGGCGGGCTGCAATCAGAACTGTGGTTTTTAGAAAGGGACGCGTGGCAGTTCATGGTGAATTGCGGGGACAAAAGCGGTTTGCTTTCAAACCACCCTTGGTCGCGCCCGTAGTCACGTAATTGTGTAGGGTCATGGCCCTAGGTCACATTGAAGAAGGAGCAATGGAGAGGAGCCGTGCCAAAGGTCGAAAGCACCCGTATTGGTCACAGAAGAAGATTTGCATGGCCTTGAGGCCCCGAGATTCACTCAAAGAAGTCGTGGGCATTGCCTAGAACATTCATGGGTGTCATGGCTCATCCCAATCTTGATGAAGGTAGTTGATGGAAATGGGGGTGGCAGTTGAGACCTCGTCTCATCCCATAAATGGAAAGCATATTGAGAATTGTCGTGGGGGGAGACTATCAATCCGAAGTTTCCCGAGGGACAGATTTTCCTGCAAAGCACATAACTAAGTCGATCTTGCGTCTAACATAAGAAGGCCTGAACAGGCTGACAGAGTAGGTGCTAACTGAAAACTTTGAATGTGGGGGTCCGATCACATTCCTGGTGGTTGCAACATTTCTAGTATATATAGGCAGTTTTGATATTTTGGTTAAGGTCGAATGGTTGAGCTAGGATCCCTTACTATTGTAATATTTTGACAAAGAACACCGGTTCTCTGGTTATGTACTTTATTTGAGAGTTCTTGATTAAGTCAACTTTCTTACTCCATCTTATTTGCCTCTGATACTGAGAGAGTTCACGAATGACTGATTCACATGGATTGTTGTGACTATATTATGATGAATGTTTGATTGTAATGCTATTATGATTTCTTTCAGTTTCCTTGAAATTTGAATCCAAGAGTATCTTGTGTTTAAGTTTTCTTCCTTAGGCTGCTGGAAGACCTGATGTCCACGACAGACCTCTACACTCTCCTCACCAAATTCCTCTTCCTACTCACCCTTACTCCAACTTACTGACTGAAGTTGATCCAAGACCTTAATTGCTTGCACATACCAGTCTAGATTTCTAAGTTAGAACGTTATTTTCATTGAGTCTTCTCCATTTGACCTCTTAAAACTCAATTACACTTACACAAATTGATGGGTATTGGGCTTACCTTCTATGCGATATGAAGGTGACTTCTAGTGCTAACACCAACCATGTTTCTTATGCTTATCTTGTAGAGCGAGTGTGCATTCTTCATTGTTGTATTGATTTTGTTTTCTTATCCATGTCCTTTTTTGAGGTTCCTGTCTGTGATTGTTGTTGTTCTGTTATGGTTCTCTAGGAGGGATTGTCATTCTGCAATCTTTGGTCATGTGTCCAAAGTTGTTACACTTGTAGCATTTCACTCCAGTGCTTAATTATTCAAACATGTTGTAACTTCTTCTCTGTGTTTCACTAGGCCTTCTTGGATAACCCTTTTGTGTATGACTTTCAAAATTGTTTATGTTCCTGTTGTTAGCTCTACAATTCACAACTTTATGTCCAGAATTATTACATGCATAACATAAACCAAAAAAGATAGTTTGATACCTGAGAGTTGAAGATCTTTTGAAAGGAGGTGCTCTTATGAATCCTTCTTCTTCCTGAGACCTATCTATTTCTGTTGGTTGTTGATTCTGAAATCTGAATCTTCTTAGTGGAGGAGTGTCCCTGTAATTTTCTCTGTAGACCTTCCTATCCCCTTTGATTGTTTCTGCATATATTTTTGGATATGTTTCTTGTTCTGTTGTTTTGGATCTTTATCCCTTTTTTGTCTGATTGTATCCAAGTGCGGACTTGTCATGATTAGGTTTCATTCAAAACTTTTGAACTGTTCTGCATATTTTTCTTTTGAAGATCCTTTCTTAATGTGACAATATTTGCTTCCAGATTTTCAATGATCATGTCTCTTTCTTCTAGTTGTTCTTTGAGTGCTTCTTCAATTCTTTTATCTTCTTCAATTTGAACCTTCAAATTTGTGATCTTTTGTTCTAATTCCTGAGTGTCTTCTTTCTTGTCTAGTTCCGCTTGTAGCTTCTTGTTTTTCCTCTTTTCTCTTCTGATAACTTCTATGGCACTCATCAATTCCTCTCGGTAGTCAACTTCTGCCTCTTCAATTTCTTCTTTGGCTTCTTCGTATTCTACTTCAGATTCTTCTTTATCAAAGTCTTCTACTGCCATGAATAGAACCCTTTCCGTCTCACTATCACTGACTTTATCTTCATCTGATGATGAGATGTCTTCTTCGGTGCATAAGCTTTTCTTGAAAACTTTATTTGTGGTTATTTTGCCTTTTATATGTTTGTCTGCCTTTTGAGTCACCTTCATCATTTCTCTTTTTCTTATGAGGACGTTTGTTAGCAAAATTACCAATACCATCACAATTAAAACAAATTAAAGGAAGCTTACCTCTATACTTACCGTCGGTTCCCTTGTTCAGTCTTCTAACAAATTTGGCCACTTCTTCATCATCTTCTGAGACGTCACTATTGTTGCTATGTTCTTTTTCTTGTTGCTTTCCCTTTTGCTTTGATCTTTTGGATGCTTTGAAGGCTGCTTCTTTTACATCTGGATTTTCTTGTTTAGTTCTCATTTCATATGCTGTGAAGATTCCATGTAGTTCATTCATGATTATTGAGTTTAGATCTGCTCTTTCTTCTAGTGCTGATATTTGAGGGTCAAATCTCATAGGAAGAGATCTTAGTACCTTTTGAACAATTACAGATTCTTGAATTTCTTCTCACAATCCTATGATTGCATTTACTGTTTCATCGACTCGTAAGAAGTAAGCTGCAATATTCTTGTCTTCCTTCATCTTTAGTTGTTCGAACTGACCTCTGTAAGTTTGAAGCTTTGCTTCTTTGACTTTTGAATCTCCTTCATAAATATTTCAAAGTTTGTTCCAAATCTCTTTAACAGATTTACAATGTGAAACTTTGGTTAATATTGTTTCATCAAGACCATTCAGAAGTGCATTTGTGGCTTTGGAATTATTCTGACCGAGTTTCACTGCTTTGTCATTTGTTGGCGGAACTATTGGAACTATGTATCCATCTACAATTAATTGTCAAATTTCAAATCCATGTGCATGTATATATGTCTTCATCCTTATGCTCCAAAATGCATATTTTTGTCCATCAAACCGTGGTATTCCATTTTTATACAAGTTGTTTCTCTCCATGATCTACCTTTCAGTGGTTAAACT
>ML863609.1:0-10037 GCA_009831015.1 Picea engelmannii | reverse complement strand
ATAGCTAATTAGTAGAGTTAGTATAGTAGTAATTAGTAGATTGTGTATATATAGTTAATTAGAGTAGTTTAGTTCTATTTTAGTTTTAGTTTAGTTTGTTTAATAGTTTTTTTAGTTCTAGTTAGTTTGTTTTATTTAGTTAGTTTAGTTTGTCGTATTTAGTTTTAGTTAGTTTGTTTTGTTTAGTTAGTTTAGTTAGTTTAGTTTTAGTTAGATTAGTTAGTTTAGATTAGTTTTTCTCTTTGGTTTTCTTAGGACCTTAGGATGGCTACCGGAGGCGTTAAACCCGTCAGGGTGGTTCATTCCAAACAGCTTGGGTTATTTAGACAACCCCGGACCAGTTCCACTCTCTCAGTTGACGGACGGTCAATTTCGCCCGTCAACAAATGGTGCTAGAAGGAGGGCCTGAACTTAATTAATGGCACGAGGTGGTCGCAAGACTCCTCCCCCCCCTAATCGCTCACCTATAGTGACTAGAAGCTGTTCACACGATAATATTCCCCTTTAAACAATTACTAATTCAACCGAAGATCCACAAATCACAGTTGAGCCAGCAACCCCTAATCCTACAGGTGGTGACACACAAGAGATTATCTGTCAATCTCTTATTAAAACACATAGTGCCTTAGCTCGTCTTAGGAAACCAAAATGTCTGTGGGGCCAACCTTTGGATTTCTCTGATATCAGAGAACAATTAGGTGACATTAACCTCACTGTGAATCCTACAGATCCAACCACAAATCCTGTTGCAGGAGGATCTGGGATACCTCCTTCACCACCTCCCTCATCTCCCTCATCTTCTGGAGGAGATTCCTCTTTAGAAGAAGGCAACTCACCTTCTCAGCCTTCCACACCCACTACCCCAATGGAAAATTAGAACAACCCTGCTAGACCCTGGTTGGACCAGGATGTTGTAGCTATACCTGGAGCCCATCACCCTTTACCTAAGCACCCGGAGAAATGGATTCCCAAGTTTGATCCTGATTCAAAACAGATAGTTGAAGATCATATCAAAAAATTTATGTTAGCCATTAGACTCCGCAATGTTGAACATGAAGACGTTGTCTGTAGGTTGTCCCCTTATACTTTTGAGGGTAATGCATCCACTTGGTACTTTTCCCAACAACCCCATACCATCGTGTCTTGGGAAAAGTTTGAGTCATAATTTTTGGAAAAATTCGGAGATGGTAAACCTCCGGAAGTCTTAGTCATGGATCTTTCAAGCTTAAAAATGAACCCAAAAGAAAAAGTTAAAGATTTTAATAAAAGATTCTTAACACTTAAAAATCGAATCCCTGCAGATTCTATGCCTGCTGAGAGTCTTGTAATATCTTACTACACTAAATATTTACATCAAAGTATAGCTATTTGGGTTAAACGATCTAAAAAGGCCACGTTGTTAGAAGCCTTCGAGGAGGCTAGTCAGATTGAAAAAGACATACTTAGTCTTAAAGACTCTTCTAGCAACGAAACTGAAACTAGTTCTTCTTCCAAAAAGAAGATTGAAATTCTCCCCAGACCTACTCAAAGTAAAACACAACCTGAAAACTATGATTTGGAAAATTTAACTAAAGTTGTTCAAAAACTGTCGAATCAAGTTATAGACTTAAAAAGGTCGACTGAAGAATCTTCCTCGAGTAAAGGACCCTACAAACCTCCTTTCCGAAATCCTTTTCCTACCAACAGACCTAATCCAAACCCCGAAGGCTTGAACCTAGAAAGTTTGGAATGTGATCTTCAAACAATTCTAGAAGCCCAAGATAACTTGATGCCTCCTGAGATCCCTCAGGAGGAAGTCGAACAGGAAAAATTTCAAGAAGAAGAGTCTTCTCCAAACATCTTTGGACACTTCTCGGACAGTGTCTTTCAAGCTAACTTCGAGACTGTTCACCCTTATAACACTAGGAGCAAGACAACAAACAAGCCTTCTACCGAGAACACTACAACTTCGCCTCCAAAGAAATCTAAATTAGTAGAAACTAAACAGAGCAATGTCATCCCTAACTTAGATTATGATGTTGTTGAAGATCTTAAAAAATTAAGGTCTAACATTTCTATTTATGAGTTGTTGAAGTTTCCAGTTTTGTTACAGAAAATGTTGCAAAATATTTCAGAAAACGGCAAGAATGGTAATTCAAATGGTAACAAGGTTGTGCAAAGCAAAGTTCCGCAGAAGACTTCCACTAAAAATAATCCCGATCCTCTAGATAAAGGAAGCCTTCCTGTAATTCCTGTAAATAATGTAAATAATGTAAATAATGTAGATAAAGTAGCATTAGAAATTGCAAGTAAAAAACCACAAGCTACTACTCTCAGTACTCCCAAGAATGTACCTCCTTTTCTTTTAACTTTCGAAATTTTCTACAGAAATGTGCATAATTGTATGGTTGACTCAGGAGTGTCATCTAATGTGATGCCTTGGTCCGTTTTCCAGAAGATTAACGCCGAAGTGGAACCATCTACTTTGAAAATCATACAACTTGATCGGACAAATGTTAAAGTTATAGGCGAACTAAAAAATGTATTGATTAGATTATCATCTAACCCAAAAGTTCATCAGGTTATTGATATAATTTTTGTGGATATTCTAGAAGTGTATGGTCTATTTTTTAGCAGGGACTGGTCGGAGTAGCTACATGGTTACTTCGCAACAGACTGGTCTCACTTATGGCTTCCAGAGAATGGTAAGCCTAACAAGATCAGATTCAATCGTGAGCGTTACCTTAAGTTCACGGTCACAGATTTGAACGATCCTAACGAACCATATACACCTCCTGCTGATTCACCCAAAGTACAAGGGATGGACACCTTCTTCAGAAATTTCATGGCTGAGGTTTCACCTATCAACAATCCAGAAAAACAGTCTGAGATCATAGCATATATGCAACCAACAGCTTCCGTGCAATAGTCCCATGTGCTCGATGGAAACCAAATTTGGTCTCTATATTTCGACGGTTCCAAGTCTAAAGAAGGAGCTGGTGTAGGCTGCATCATTATCGATCTAGCAGGTAACAAGACTTTAATGGCTTGCAGACTAGAATTTGAATGTACTAACAATACTGCAGAATATGAGGCTTTACTGCAAGGTCTCAGAAAATATTTGGATATGAACATTCAAAACCTGGTTGTATTTGGTGACTCTGAAATAGTGGTTAGGCAGGTAAGAGACTCTATACACTGTCTTTCCCCACATCTCAAAAGTTACCAGTCTGAGGTATGGAGTTTAATGAACAAATTTTCTGCTTTCAATATAAATTCCATTCCTAGATTAAATAATGYTGAAGTAGATCTACTAGCTAATGTAGCCTCTAAACTTCTTCCTGCAGAAGGCTTATCCCCAAACRCATTCTCCATTGAGCTATTATTTCGACCATCTGTTCCTGAAAATATTACAAACTAGAGAGTATTTGATGACGATCAAAAGATCATTAACTTTTTGCACATGGAAGAAACCTTTCAAGGCGCAGTGATAGATGAACGCACACACGACGACAATTTGTACGATTTTATGGTAATACCTGATCCGAAATCTCCTGAAGCTCTATCGGACATGGTAAATTTCATACCCAAATCCATAGTTAGATTAGAACAGTTTTATGATTTTGAAGATAAATTTAAAAAGATGGTCAATTGTAAAACTAATAGTTCCTCGTTATCTTATGAAAAAGTCAATCTAGGAAGTAGTGAAAATCCTCAGTGTATTAATCTAGGCTTGGGATGTTCTAGACAAGAAAAAGCTTCTTTTGTTAAATTATTCAAAGAATTTAAAGATGTCTTTGCATGGACATACGATGATGTTAAAACGTTCGATCCTAATATTATATAGCATGTCATCCCGATGAAGCCCCAAACCTTACCCTTCCAACAGAAACTGAGGAAAATGCACCCTAAACTAGAACCGACCATTCAGAAAGAATTGAATAAACTCCTAAGTGCTAAAATAATTTTTCCTGTTAGACACACTCAATGGGTGTCCAACCTTGTCCCAGTTCGGAAGAAAAACGGGGAAATTCGACTTTGCGTCAATTTCCAAAACCTCAACAAAACGTCTGACAAAGACAATTATCCTGTCCCACCCATGGAACAGATCCTGCAACAGGTATCTGGTTCCGAGAGGCTACCCTTATTTGATGGTTTCTCTGGATATAACCAAGTCCTGATGTCTCCGCCAGACCAACTCAAAACCACCTTCCATACCCCGTGAGGCACTTATGCTTATCATAAAATTCCCTTTGGATTGATTAATGCTGGTGCTACCTTTCAGAGAGTAATGGACATTTCTTTTCGAGGCTTAATCAATCACTTCATCATAGTTTACTTAGATGATGTAACTGTTTATTCTAAAAACAAAGACGATCATCTAGCTCACTTACGAACCGTTCTGCTACGATGTCGTAAATATGACATCTCCTTGAACCCCAAAAAGTCCATCTTTGCAGTAGAACAGGGTAAATTACTAGGATTCATTGTATCTAGTGATGGGATGATTATTGACCCCGAGAGGATTCAAGTCATCGCTAAACTTCTCCCTCCTACATCCAAGAAATCCTTGCAGTCTTTCCTAGGCTAGATTAACTTCGTGAGAAGATTTGTCCCCAGCTTCTTCGAAATGGTCAGGCCTCTACAGAACCTGATTAAGAAAGACACCCAATATCACTGGGGACCCACAAAAAATCAAGCTTTTAATTCTATAAAGAAGGCCATAATAGATGCTCCATCTCTCATGAGCCCTGACTTCTCTCAAGATTTTACACTCTATAATTTTGCCTCTGATCATTCCTATGCCATAGTCCTAACTCAGAAGAATCCTGAGAACAATGAAGTACCCATCGCCTTTATGAGCTCTGCTTTCAAAGGTGCTGAACTTAACTACCCAGCAGTCGATTGGCAAGCCTACACTGTTTTCAAAGCAGTTAATCACTTCCGATCCTATCTTTTGAAGTCAAGGACGAAAGTCATTGTCCCCTACCCTACCGTAAGGAACTTGTTAGTGCAGAAGGAGTTAGGAGAGAAGAGAGCCAACTGGGTCACCTTCTTGCAGGAGTATGACTTAGAGATCACCCCAACACAGATCCTGAGAGGCCAAGGGTTGTGTAAATTGGTTGTTGATTCAGAAACAAGACAACAAGAAGATAGTGATACGTCAAACCTAGAACGACGTGATCAAAGTTTGATTTGTTGTGCACAAAACCTCGTAAGTCCTTGGTACGATGATATTAGATTATGTCTTGAACATGGATCAACACCCGGTCACCTTGACCCCACCAAGAGAAGAGCATCGAGATTAAAGTCTGCCTCCTTTCATCTAGTTAACGGTATACTGTTTCGTCAGAATTTTGACGGCGTACTGATGCGCTGTCTCGAGAAAGACGAAGCAGAAAAAGTCTTGCTTGACTTGCATGCAGGAGAATCTGGTGGTCACTTCGGCGGTGACACCACTGCTCATAAGGTTTTAAGAGCCGGTTATTACTGTCCCATGCTTTTTAGGGATGCCCATGCCTTGTGTTGTAAATGTATTATCTATCAGAAAGCATCAGGGCGGTTGCAAAAACCAGCCTTTCCCTTGCAACCCGTCTCAGTAGATTCTCCTTTCCAGCAATGGGGCCTTGATATCATAGGTCCTGTTAACCCTCCATATTCACAACATCACAAGTATATTGTGACAACCACAGACTACTTTACATGATGGTCTGAAGCTGCTGCGCTAAGAACTGTTAACACTAGTCAGGTAATCGCTTTTCTAAACTCGAATATTATCACTCGTTTTGGTATCCCTGATTGTCTAGTCTTTGACAACGCTTCATACTTTTCTTCTCTTGAGATGAGCGAGTTTGCTTTGGAGAAAGGAATAAAGCTGAAGTATTCTACTAGTTACTACCCCCAGGGAAACGGCTTAGCAGAATCAACAAAAACAAGAACTTGATCAAAATTATCAAGAGAACCGTGGCTGAAAATCACAAGAATTGGCACAATGCACTGCTGAACACACTGTGGGCTGATAGGGTAACACCCAAAGACACTATAGGTAACTCCCCCTTTTTTCTTGTTTATGGCAGAGAAGCCATTCTGCCACCTCACATTCTTCTTCCTTCGCTTCAGTTGTCACAAAAGGTCCAAGAAGAAGATTGTCCCCCTTTAGAAAACCGAATTAACGCTTTGATGAAGTTAAAAGAAGTAAGAGCCCAAGCTAAGAATAAGTTAGACCAACATCAACAATTGATTAAAAGATGGTTCGATTCTAATTCTACTTTTGATACAAATTTTGAAGTAGGCGATCTCGTTTTGAAGTGGGACAAACCACATGAAGGAAAGGGTGAGCACACCAAATTTCAAAACTTATGGCTTGGGCCATTTCTAATTGCTGAAAAGTTGGGTCCTAGTTCCTTTCGATTGTAGAATCTTGAAGGGCAGCTTGACACCTATCTGGTGAATGGCCAAGCCCTGAAGAGATACTTTGCTTGATAACTACCCTTGCATATTATGTAAATATTTCATTTTTTGTTTGCACTTTCTTTTGCTTTTTGTTTTCAATTTTGATTTGAATTTATCAATTTGTGTTTTTTGAACCATACAAATACCTGTACACTGAGCTATTCAGACAAAGACGATAGAAAAATTTCTTCGCTGAAATAACTTCTGAAGATTTGTACAAACATCAATGATATATCTTTGAAATTGATATCTATGTTGAAAAAAAATATTTTGTTGTTTGAAATAAGTTTACTGATTTCAATCTCTGAGCAAAGTTTGTCATGATCATCTATTATCTTTTTACGCTGTCCCTTTTCCGTAAAGGAATGACTCAAAAGATGTCTCCTTGTCATAGGAAGTTTTTTTTATAAAACATCTTTGGAACTGAATAAAGGACGGTGCTAAAAAATTATGATGAGGTCTAAAATATATGTGTTAAAATATCAGGATTTTCAGCATCACCCCGCTCAGCCATATATCTTCAAAAGAAAAAAAAAAAAATTATGAATAAGAGCTGTGGGAAGTGCTTGTAAACCCGTCGGGATACTGAACAGGTCTGTTGGCAGCGGGTAAATGCATGCATGGCGCTAAGACAACTTCATCGAGGTACTGAACAGGCCCGCTGGTAGCGAAGCAATGTCGGGTACATGAAAATATGCAAAAAAATATAAGAAACCTCTTTAATGTCCTTTATTTTGATCCAGAACTTATTGACAGGATACAGATGTGAGAGTGGGTTAAATGGCAACCCTGTCGAGGATATGGATGCCTGCTGGCAGCAGTGGCCATGCCAACAATATCGAAGATTTTATCTCTAATATCGTGACTTACTAATCTTAAGACTGTTATTGGTTTTCATCTTTTAAAACACTGCTGGAAAAAATGATTGATGACGATGTTTGTACAATTTTCTAGTTGTTATTTTTTTGAGTTGAAATTTTCCTGGCTGTCCTAATCTAAATTTGTTAATTTTGCAGAGATAACTTCTTCTTCCAGTGTGTCGCCATTGTTGGCAGCCAATTCACCTTTTTCTATTATCCTATAAGCTGCCTACACCTATGCCTTGCGAACGTCAAGTTTTTCGTCGCATTTTTCAAATAGACGACATTTTCATTTCTTGTGACATTGACAAATTTGTCTTCGTTAAGTTTTCACGACTGTAAGCATGAAAAATTCTCCTTTCGAAGTTGTTTTTCGATCATTATCTGAACTGTGGTTATTTCTTTTGTCATTTGCACTTACCTTTTATTGATCGTTACACGATTGACAATATCCTTTGATCAGTTCTTATACTTCGATTGATTATATGACTTGATTTTTTTTTGAGTTTGTAAGACATTGAGCATTTGGATTTGCATTTTATGACTTTCCTAATCTTCAATTCTATGAAATGCATAAGGGTTTTGATTAAATTTTTATATATGTATGATAGGATCCTTATGTTAATCTTTTTATATTTGATTGGCTTGTCAACTATTTGGCACCTTGGTTAAACTTATGAATCAATACATTAGCACATATTTGATTTTGGGTGTTGATTTGTATGTTGGGTGTTTAAACACTATGGCATAGTGTTAGTGCATATTTGTATACACATTGGATTTGATTGGTTGTACACCTGACTTAATGGATGATCCACTATTATGAATTGAACAACTATATCGACGATTGTACTTTGACCATAATTATTTTGCATGGCGGTAAATAACTCCACCACCTTCACATGCTTGTGTTAATGCTTACCCCTTTTGGCTCGATTCATTTCTGTTGGTTCGGATAGCTCTGTTACTCTGTGTTCGAAACCTTCCCTTACCATGCATTCAACTCCATGGCACCAGTTGTGCGAGTTGAACCCAATGGAAAATAGGCCTTGTTGATGTTTGACAATGCCTGCCAAGATTTGGCAGACAGTGGGTGGCTTACCTTCGTGGAATGTTTCGATGGTTTTAACCTTTGTGTGGTTCGACAGTTTGATATGACCCTCAATGGCTGTCGAGACAAGGTCGACGATATTCAATTGGAAATTGATGAACAGTTTATCAGTCTTGCTACGAGTTTGCCTGCCACTGGACAACGATGGTCCAAGAATTGCAAAGTCGAGGAGGTCCCATGGACACTGCTCTTCCAGTCGCACAAAATCACCTCCTGTGATGGAGGTATGCCCGTGACCATGCTCAAACAACGTTGGCATGATTTATTAGTGCTAATCAAATAGTTTATCACCTGTGAGGGTCGATACGGGTTTGTGTTCCTACACCACCTGCGTTTGCTTATGGTTTTTATGGGTTATCATCTCAATCTTCCCTATTATTTGCATAGAAGCCTGTTTAAAATGTCGAAGAAGTACAAAAGAAACCAGGCTGATAGTATCCTTTTTCATTATGGGCTGGTGAAGCTTATTGTTGTCTGTCATTTGACTTCGCACGAAGATAGTTGGAGCAATTTCGTTGCTCGGAATGGTTTCGAGGATTCGAACCCTGCACAGGTTGACAAACCTGTGGAGAGTGAGGTCAAGGTTGTACCCCCAGTGCCCTACCATATCCTACTGCTTAAACCCTCGACCGACCCTCCTATCGACTTACCCCACGCTGTGACTAAGAGTGTTGAGACTATTAAGCCTGTGAGTAAAAAGCCCAAGGTGAACCTTACTGCAAATGTTAAAAGGAAGAAGAATGCACGTTTGATTTCATGGATGGCACGAACAAGCCAAAACCCCCTATCGAGCTTAACCCTATCGTGTTGAGTGAGGACTCTGATTCGGAAGTGGAGCGGTTCTTGGCCAATGAATGTCCCTATTCGCAAGGTTTGTGTGCCGAACCCTTGTATGATTTTGTATCAAACCTACCCCCTTGCCTACAGGACAACCCTAACTACCTAGGCATTAAGTTTCCTTGTGAAACCCTCGCCTTCTCTGTCTAAACCTACAGTGTCACCCTATGATCAATGCAGTTCATGGTTAGAGCGGTATTACCTTGATGTTTCGATTCTCCAGTCAAGGATTCAATCTTTGGAAGACCAGATTGCACTGCTTACCAGTCAAAAGGCCAAGCTACAAGCGACAGATAAGTAACAAAAGACGACCAGCTCCATTCTGTTTAAAAATCTGGAATCAGCCACGGCTGTTGTAAATTCCAAGCTGGTATAATTAAGCAGCCTCGTCGCTACACAGGTATGGAAAATTTCATTTCATTGTGTAAATAATCTAGGTGGATATAATGTTTGTGATTCAGTTTTCAAACAGCTCTGTTCACATCATTGAATGAATCTGTTACATTGCATGCATTCTATATATGGACTGGATTTGAATAAAAAAAAAATTGATTTAATATACGATATGGTTATTCCCAGTTTAGCAATCATTAGATTTCGATTGGATTTGAGTGGTATGTTTTGAGATCTGATTGACTAGTTTATAAAATTAATGATTTTCCTCCAAATGATTTGGTTTGTATCATGCTCAGATTGGATTTGTTTATGATCTGTGTGCTATAGTTGATAAACGGTTTGATTGAGTTTGATTGTTACAATCTTGCCCGGATTTGATTTCATTATCATTGGTATGCTAG
>WSFP011421480.1:0-22897 GCA_009831015.1 Picea engelmannii | reverse complement strand
GATTTTCCTTTCATTTCCTGCCTCCTTCAGCAATATTTCATGGGTCAAATCCCCCAATTCATGGGTCAGCCTAGAATCTTGTAGATGGGTACTTTTCTACACATGCTTCTAAGTCAAGGCAGTTTTGGTACAAAACCCATTCTTGTTCATAAATGTGGGAAGTTGATATTTCAACTACCCGCTTCCTCCATTAATCACAATTCTAGAAAATGGGAAATATGGATTTTTCTTGAATTTTAAATTGGCAAGGGAAATTTCCTCATTGTTTTCCTCTCATGGCATCATGACCTGTATAGGCAATCCCCCCCTGAGTAGTTGTCCAACATTTTCCTTTTTACATTAGTAGTATAAATATTTACAATTGTTTTAGAAAAATATAGGTATGTTTAAAAGATGGGGGAAATAGGGGTATTACAACTATTGTATCATAAATATAAGCACGAACTTCCCTATGTATAGACAAGTGAGCACGAACTTCCCTATGTATAGACAAGTGAGAAAGAACTCCCCTATGTGTCAGCAAGGAAAGCAAAAACTCTTGTATCGACAAGATAAGCACGAACTCCCCTATGTATTGGCAAGATGAGCATGAACTCTCCTATGTATCACAAATATGAGCATGAACTCCCCTATGTATCGGAAAGATGAGGACGAACTCGCCTATGTAGGAAGACAATTCGAAAAAATTCTAAGTGTCTTTTTTAATGGCAAGAAACAACAAGAGCTTGAGTTCAAAAGTCCATAACTTTCTCATACGATGTCTTATTGATGTGTCATTTTTTGCAACATGGAGAGAATAAGGAGGGGCTTCTAGTGAGAGACCTTACAAACTCATTCAATCATTTGAGTACATTCATGTTTAATGAAGTTCATGGTTAATGAGGCTTACCTGATGGGAAATCCTTGGCAATCGTTATGGCACTTCTGGACCTCGTATTTCAATTTCGTCAATGGCATTGGAATTGTGATCCCGTAAAACACACATATAGCATGTTTCAGGAGTGAAAACTCCAATTTAACCAATACCCAAAATTGTGAGCAAAGACATTTTTTAATGAAAGTTCGAACCCCATTCTCACTACTACTTTGCCCAAATTCAGTTATGCCAATTCCTATGGAATCTATGTTATATAGGATCTTAATCCATCCATTATAACTAAAGTCATATGTCAATGGCTAAGAAATACTATCTCGTGAAAACAACCAACTGATGTTTGGAGCACTTCCCACTTAGTATGCGACAAGAGTATCGATTCTTTTTTGAGATGCAATTCAAAGCCAACTTGTTCTCTGTAGATGTTGTAATTTACCCACCTAACAATAAAAAATACGTCCATGATCAAGGTTAGTCATCAAATCAAGAAGGTGCAAAATGTGTACGGTGGCATGGTATGCATAATGAAAGTTGTTGGCTACACACACAGACTCAATCATGATTGTAACATGGAGAATATTAGGTACGGTAGGCAATCAGTCATTAGTTATCTAGTCATGCATGGAGTGTTTAATCATTGGAAATGATAGGAACCTGACTAACATGCGCAACGAGAAGGATCTAAACTAGAGGAGAATAGGAGAGGCCTCAAGATGAAAGTATGTCTTGTTGATATAGTCTATGCCATCAAGAGAAAGAAGAACATTGTCGATATGCTCAATGTTAATGAGGGTTTGACATATTTATTTTGGCACATCAGCGACAGAAGAGGGAAACTTGCCAACAAACATTGTGCATCAGAGGGAATGAAAGGAATCTTGTCAATACACCATGTATCGGTGAAGATGAGATGAACCTCATTGATACACCATGTATCGGTGAAGATGAAAGACCGACCTTCGGTGTATCAGTGTTCAAGGATTGATGGTGTCGATGTATCAACACCCATAAAATAATCGATATCAATACACTAGAAACTGGCAAAAGAAAATGTATAAGTGTTGGCCCTTCCTATGTATCAGAAGCAAAGAGAGGATGATTGTCGGTGTGTCGGTGAAGAAATCAATAACTCGTTGATATTGGTTGTATCGATGAGGAAAATATTAACCCGTCGATGTAGCCATAATCAATGGGTTAGAAGTTTGAAAAAATTTAATTGAAAGTTCGAGAAAGTATATCAATGAAGAAAACCCAAGTCATTTATATGGGTTGTAACAGTGGAGGAAGAAGGATGTTCAGCGATACAAACTCTATCGATGAGGGAAAGAGGATGCTCATTGATACACATTGTATCATCGAAGGAAAAACTAAGCTCCCCAATATACAACATATCGGAGGGCCAGAGTCTTCTTTAAAATTGTTGAAATGGTAAAGTATGGAGAGTGAGAAGAGAGACCTGTTCTTTTTAATTTGCATGAGAGAGTCTGAGAGGCTTTCCAGTAGAAAATTTTAGCATCCGGGGGGGGGGGGCATTTCTTCTCTTAAAGAAAAGGTAAAATAAGAATTTAGGGATGGTGTTGTGCTCACACAACATATTGACAAGTTAGAGGCATGTTCAGAGAAAGTAAGTTCCATTAGCACTACTTTGGCTAAAATACTCATCATTCTTCTTATTTATGCAAATGATATTGTTCTTTTTCCAAAGTGCCCCTCCAATATTAACAAATAACTTAGAACTCTCAAATATTTTTGTGTTATCTCTAGAATACAATAAATACCAAGAAGATAAAGGTTGTGATCATCAAATCTAGGAAAATCACCTACCTTAAACTTGTGTATGGAAATAACAAATTACAAGAAGTTACATCACATAAAATCTTTGATTTGATCTTCATCGCAAGATCAATTGGAACTATAGTGTGGAAAGAAGGATTAATGGAGGCTAGAAATAATATTTTTCTCTTGAGAACAACTACACTAAAACATATTTATGGGTTTAGGGGGGGATTCCTCTCAAATATGCTTTTAACTCTCACTATTGCATTTGGGGTCAAAATTTGACGCTCATTCTATCTTTGTAATGTTGGTTAAACGTCGAATACAAATTTTCCTCTCATTGAATAAACATTGGGTACATGGTGCCAAAATAATGTACTTTATTACACTAGATCCCCTCCAATCTTAACAAACAACTTAGAACTCTCAAATATTTATGTGTTATCTCTGGAATACAATAAATACCGAGAAGACAAAGTTTGTGATCATCAAATATAGGAAAATCACCTACCTTAAATTTGTGTATGGAAATAACAATTGTAAGAAGTTCCTTCATATAAAATCTTTGAGTTGATCTTCATCACAGGCTCAATTGGAACTATAGTGTGGAAAGAAGGACTAATGGAAGATAGAAATCATATTTTGGTCTTGAGAACAACTACACAAAAACATATTTATGGGTTTTGGGGGAAAGTCCTATCAAATATGCTTGTTACTCTCACTATTGCATTTGGGGTCAAAATTTGATGCTCATTCGATCTTTGTAATGTTGGTTTAACATCGAATGCGAATTTCCCTCTCGTTGAATAAACATTGGGTACATGGTGTCAAAATAACATACTTTATTACACTAGATGTCAATTTTGAAATGCCACATCGTCCTCTTATTGATGTGTAGTTGACCTCTTCAAATCCAGGCTACAAAGCAATAACAAAAAAAATTCAACTATCACCGCTTAAGCAACGTGAAATCAACTTGTCAACTATAGTAGCGACATATAGTCGATGTCTTATATGTCGCTTAATTGATGTTAAGTCAACACTACATTTGTTTCACATATCTTGTTCAATGTTGACGACATCGCTTAAGTGACACAATGTTTTTATAAAACAAAACCAAAAAAAAACTATTGTGGTGTGGCAACCTCGGAGAATGCCATGTGGTGATATGATCAATCTTATGAGGTAATTGAAAGAGACATTTTATGATTTTTTATTTTTATGTGTTTTAGAAAGGAAATGATACTCACTAGTTAATTTAAATAGAAATTGTTGCTACCACAAAAAATTTGTCCCATATTTATACATATTCCTTATAAAAGTATAGTTGTAAAGAAGAGATTAATCCTACAACTATTGCACCTACAATTAAAATGAAATGAACAAAATAGATAATAACACATGAGAAATAGGAGGTGGCTTATCTCATGTCACAATTAGGGCCCTTAAAATCCTTCTAATGCACCAAACTTCCAAGATAAGATCCATGTACAAGAGAGGATACAAGTTTGACAAAAACACAATTACAATATTGCGCACTTCTTCCTTCATTCTTGGTAAAGGTGAATGTGGCATGGAGGCAAAGGTAGAGTTCCACCTTCAAATGATGTAAAGGTGAATAATTACACATATCAAATACCACCAAAAACATATGAAATGATCAACCAAATATAATGATGTTGTCCAAAGGGTAACAATTGTAATGTACCTTCATATCAACAACAAGAGTAGGGTTTGTGAGTCTAAAATTTTCATTGATGGCAGCGATATGCACACTAGTCAATTTTCAAGATTTCAAATCGATGCTAATATAGCATTCAAAAAGTTCGACATGCACCATTTTCAAGATGATAACACTTATAAATTGATGGCATTACAAATCACCATAAGTATATTCACTTATTTCACATATCAAAACCCATCTCTAAAATGGCATCAAATAGATTCAACTCAATAATTGCATGGAATCTCCTTATTAGAGGGCTTATTCACCTTCAAGGATGATCTATAGCCACTATAAAATTCAAAACAACAGCTACAATAGATCTAGAGAAACTTTAGATTCGCAGAAACCGCTACATGCAATATGTAGCAACCACTACAGGCAATTTGTAGCAACTGCTACAACTCTAATAAATATATTGTATCTCTTAAAGTATGATCTGGGTATTTGAGATTTTTTGTGGGTGTGTCCATTGCAGTGTAAAATTTTCCTCTACCAAAAATCATGATGATGCAAATCACAAATTTTGATTTATATACAAATCATTGTATAGAAAACAAACAACTTAGAACTAGATCCCCTCCAATATTAACAAACAACTTAGAACTCTCAAATATTTTTGTGTTATCTCTGGAATACAATAAATACCGAGAAGACAAAGTTTGTGATCATCAAATATAGGAAAACCACCTACCTTAAATGTGTGAATGGAAATAACAAACTGCAAGAAGTTCCATCATATAAAATCTTTGAGTTGATCTTCATCACAAGCTCAATTGGAACTATAGTGTGGAAAGAAGGACTAATGGAAGCTAGAAATCATATTTTGGTCTTGAGAAAAACTACACAAAAACATATTTATGGGTTTACGGGGAAATTCCTATCAAATATGCTTGTTACTTTCACTATTGCATTTGGGGTTAAAATGTTACGCTCATTCGATCTTTGTAATATTGGTTAAACGTCGAATACAAATTTTCCTCTCGTTGAATGAACATTGGGTACATGGTGTCAAAATAACGTACTTTATTACACTAGATGTCGATTTTGAAATGCCACATCATCCTCTTATCGATGTGTAGTTGACCTCTTCAAATCCATGCTACAAAGCAATAACAAAAAAAATCTAATTGTTGTCGCTTAAGCAATGTGAAATCAACTTGTCAGCTATAGTAGCGACATATAGTCGATGTCTTCTATGTCTCTTAATCGATGTTAAGTCAACACTACATTTTTTCACATCTCTTGTTCAATGTTGACGATGTCACTTAAATGACACAATGTTTTTTATAAAACAAAACCAAAAAAAACTATTGTGGTGTGGCAACCTCAGAGAATGTCATGTGGAGACATGATCAATCTTATGAGGTAATCCAAAGAGACATTTTATGATTTTGAATTTTATGTGTTTTAGAAAGGAAATGATACTCACTAGTTAATTTAAATACAAATTGTTGCTACTACACAATTTGTGTCCCATATTTATACATATTCCTTATAAAAGTATAGTTGTAAAGAAGAGATTAGTCCTACAACTATAAATGAAATGAACAAAATAGATAATAACACTTGAGAAATAGGAGGTGGTTTATCTCATGTCACAATTAGGGCCCTTAAAATCCTTCTAATGCACCAAACTTCCAAGATAAGATCCATGTACAAGAGAGGATACAAGTTTGACAAAAACTCAATTACAATATTGCTCACTTCCTCCTTCATGCTTGGTGAAAGTGAATGTGGCATGGAGGCAAAGGTAGAGTTCCACCTTCAAATCATGTAAAGGTGAATAATTACACATATCAAATATCACCCAAAACATATGAAATGATCAACCAAATATAATGATGTTGTCCAAAGGGTTAAGTCGAATACAACAAGGTTAAGTCGAATACATAGAAACTAATTAAGCATGTTGCTTACAAAAACATTCAAAGTTGGGGCATAAAAGAATGTATTCAAGCAACAAGAAACCAAACATATACCAAGCTAGTTAAATCTCATGAGAAACAAAAAATATTTAATTTTATAAGAGTCCCCCTAAGAGGGGTTGGGTAGATACAAATGATAAATTGTAGCTATTGCACCTAAATTTTCTAGAATTCCTACTCGATGAACAATGTTTTCAATGATAATGTGAACAAATCTTATACCTGAGTCTTTGTATGATATCCTTGTATACTCTAAATCAAAATAAGATGAGGAGCATTGTTGTATAAATCTTGATGAGGTGCATTATTGTCTAGGCAGCGAAGTTGAAGACTAATTAGAATCCCAACAAGGAAAAGAGTCAGAAGAACCTTCACATACTTGTCATCGTGGATAGGAACTCCCCATTCTTGGTCATGATAGGGCGCTTCTTGAGCCAGATCTACAAAATCCAAAGAAAACGAGATTAGGAAACAAATAGAAACACAACTAAAATTGTTTATATTTCCTTCAAGCTTGTACTAAAATCTATATTGATATCTAATTTTACTTTTGTGTAGATTAAATGTGTCATACATTATAAGGTTGCAATCTTCATTTATAATAAATTGTAGCAATGAGCCATGATTGAACATCGCTAGTTAGACCTGCAACATAAGACATAAGGATTGATTACCATCTGATTTGATATGCATATGACAAAAAAAGAAGAAAATATAAGAACTCAATGAAAACATAAGTATAAACTATTTAATGTTTGAGCTCATTAATTAGTCGATTATGTGGTAGTTCTGGTAGTTCAGTTACTACCTTGAGCTTCTCTTGGCTTTGAGAATTATTTATTCTCTATTGACAAAGCCAACCACGAGAAGGTGCAAACTCATATGGCCCCTCCCCCACCCCCCTCACATCACTCTCATTTCCCCGTGCCCAATTTAATTAGTAAACAATGCACACAAACATCACAATGGCAAAGAGGAAAAATAAAAATTAAAAAACATCATATCTAAAGTGTTAAAGGTAACATAAAATAACATGAAAAGTACAAAGTATATGTCAAAACACATCTATCATACAACACATTTGTCTACTACATTATTTCCTTCTAGGTTGGGGTTTTTTCTTTTAAGAAGGTCCACAATTCCGATGTTGGCATCTTCTTCTTCTCTTGGTTTAGGTGGTTGTCAAGAATGCAAAATATTCCTTCATGCATATGATTAAGTAGGACCTCACAATTAAATCTAACCATTTATAAGTCACCTTATTCATATTATATGAACATAAAACATACAATTTCAAAATCACCTCCTTCATAGTACCTCGTTTAGTAGACACATTGGTAGGGTCAACCTCTAGTTGATCACCACCAATAGCCTTGAAACAGACACTTCATCCATAACAACATCTTCATGTGTCTGCAATAACATTTATAGTTATTTTATGATCCATAAACCATAAACTTGTTTATAATTAACCATTCAAAATATATTTAACTTATTTACCTCCTTATTGACATTAAAAGTATTATGTGCCTTGTTTTTCTTCATTTCTATCAAGGTTTTATATCCTCATGTCAAGGAAACTTTTAGATCCTCGTCAACGAGAATAATCCCATAGTTGGTTGACTACATATCATAATATAACACAGTTTAATAACAAAAGATTTTAAATTATAGTTGAATGAAAGATTTTAAATTTTAGGACTTGCATATTTCCCTTTTATTTTAATATAGCCTCTTGGTCCAATTTTTTTCTACCCAACCTTGTCTAATCTAGCCTTTGTGGCATTTGAAATATCTTTGTGCCTATGAAAAGTTTGAAGTGCATGTTAATGTGATTTAGTTAGTGAGGTCAAATGCACAACTATAAGTTCAATGTATATTCTATTATATTTACCTTTCCAACTCTCTAAATTTTGGCAAGGTTCCCTATTTTTTCATATTCTTCTCCTTAACATCCTCCACTAGTGCATCTCACTCATTTTTGGGAACTAGTGTGGGATGCTCATAATTAGGGTAGCAGAGGAGATTAGTGTAGTAGTTGTCTCGCACTACTTCAAATACGTCCCTACCATAGAATCAACCATCTTTTGGTTGAATACTTGACCAAAAATCTTCGTCATGTGTTTCATAAACTCTTTTTTCAAACTCTAGCTTTGGTATTGATAGTTGGTTCTTATTGTTGGTATGAAAAGAGAAAATGCCTTCTCGTGCAATCGTTGATAAAAACAAGTTATTCCTTGTCATTGCAATCATATATTATGATTAGACTTATAAGATCAACATAAAAATATTCATCATTGTATAAAATGAAAATAAGTTGATGGATTAGTAATTACCATGAATTTGTAATCCCTTCAGTGGGGCCAATTATTTGTCCATGTGTAAAGAAATAGGTAATTCCCCAATACTCTTGACAATTATGCCCAGTGAGGGACTCACCTCAACATCTGATGTAGGGTGATCATAAGGACCATGAGTACAGGGTGGAGTAGTACTACGTGTCATAGTAGATGGGGAACCAATAGTAATTCCAATTGTATGGGCACTAGCAGTCGCACCAAGAATAGAGACACTGGCAACACCACTAGGAGTAGAGGCACCAGAAGTAGATGCAGGTGTGTCATTGCCAATGCCTAGGGAATCCAATCTCAAGAAAATGTATAAAAACAACTTTATGCCCAGTACTTTAATTCATCAAAAATCATATATTTTATACATTAAAGCAATTGATCGAATCAAATTTCAAAATTGCATGCATTATATTGATTGCTTTTTGCAATCAAGTATATTTGTCTTTCCATGCTTTCTTCATAGGTATCACCCATCAAACTTTTAAGTACTTATACCCAATCAAAACCTTTTTTATTATATAATTGAAAGGATTGGGATGATCATAGTAGCCATGATCATCACGACCATGATGAGATGATCTAGATGCATACAAACAACCAAAAGTTAAGATGGATTAGAACAACAACGCGCATTGATCAAAAAACTATAAATGGTATATTAGATTACTTTCCCTACATCAATAATTTTCCCTCAATCAACCTATGACATAAACACGTGTATGTTAATTAGATAAACTATGTACATATACAATAAAACCATTGTAAATCAATTTCCAACACAATATTTAATAAATGACAACCATAAAAATTACATCTTTCCTTAATTCGGTTCAAATCATAATAGATCAATGTGTCATTTTAAAAAGACTTTCCCTCAATACCATGGCCATATTAACATGGCAAACACTTGATTAGAAAATTTTCTCAAGAGGGAAGACATTGGTGCAAGAAATGGACTTTCTAGTTATGACAATGGGACATCAAGTTTTGGCAAAGCATGTTTTGACATTAATTTTGTTTGCAAATTAATTTTGTTCATGAACAAATTCAAAAAATACTTAGACTTCATATTTGATATATATTTTTTCGTGCATTCATGCTCAAAACAAATAAAATGTGTACTTTATTATTTTCATTTGAAGAAATACCTTTATTACATTCCTAATCATCGTCATTAGAACATACACATTCATCTTCCCAACATGTGCACCATAGTGGACAATCATATTATTCATCATCTCGTGGAGTATATAAGAGTGCATCTTCAAATATTTTATTGCAATGGATGATTGAGTCATTTCTAATGTGATTTGAATGGTCGGGATGAAATGATGTCATGAGGCACCTATAGTTATATTATCCATAAAATTTCTTTTCCAAGCATGCTCTTCTAGTTGTAGTTGATAGGAAAGTAGGTTTCAAGGAGGTTGGTAAGAATTTTATTGGTGGACTTAAAAAAACTATGCAAGAGAAAATCTCTATGGTCGAGGTGTTAAAGTTAACCTAGGATATGTAGGAAGGGATAGAATGGGTGTCTCAAGAAAAAGGGGAACTACAAATCCAATAGATCGCAGAGTAAGGGGAGTGTGAGTCTTTGCACCTAGGGAAGTATTTCCATCAGAATATTACTTTGGAAGAATTTGGCGAATAGGTCATTCAAGTCATGTCACATAAAAAAATAATGCAGGTGACATCAAGATAGGCTCAGGTTGGTTCGAAAGGACACCAAAGTAAGTCATGTCAAGGGATCAACAACCATTTCCAACGAAATTCCAAGTTTGGTAACGATAACAAATCTATGGATATTTTCCATGATGCTCAACAAAGGGAGCTAGGAAAAACATGATACTAGCTCAACTCCCACATGCTTCAAGTAATCAAAACCTTTCTTCCCAATTTTCTTAAATAAAAACAAAATATGTTCACATGGATATCAGAGTTGGTAAACCTTCCATGCATCAAAGTTGTTTTTTTCTAATTTAATTGTTAGCAGCTAGTCCCACCACGAAATGAAGCGAGGTATCTAGAGGATAGGAAGATCCACCCAAATGGCACTTGGGCATTGAAGGGGTGGTTGTCCTCAAAAAATCATGTAGGAGCAAGTGCAACTGGTGGATTATGATGGAAAAAAATTCACTTCATGGTCTACAATAATGCCTAGCCACTGACCAAAGGGAGATCAATCCTTCCCATTACTAAAGTATTGGATGTGCTAATGAAAAAGGAGGTGTTCTCATGCTCTTGTTAGCAAGGTATAAATAATGAAAATAGAGTAGGAGAAGGATTGGGCAACTATTCTAGCATACAATTTTGGTCTCATTTTTTAGTGTCGCCTTTCTTGAGGTAGTTATACATTGAGAATCAAGAAGGTAAACAAACAGTGTGGGTAGGGTTCGATGGATCCTACAATTCAATACATGTTATTAGGAAGAGATATTAAGTATATTTTTTGGAGATGGTCCAGTAACATGGCTCCAATGAGGATTTTATGTGCTTGAAATTGGTGAGATACTCCTCTTGTATAGGTTTCCCCATGGGTATTCCACCTATCATTGTAATACAAAACCAAAAGGACTTCTGAGGTCCAACTAGGTATATTAGTCCCACCATAAGAAATTTATCCCATATATAAAGTCCATAAACAAAAAGTTATCTAGTGGGGTTTTATATGGTCCACGATTGAGTTAAGGGACACTACTTACAAAACATACTTGGTGGACACAAGTGTGATACATATTTTGTGGTTAGAATATTGGTCAAGGTGAGCATGGGGCACATGAGGTGAAAAATCTAACTCAAGGACAAGTTGAAAGGTGTGGTCAAGGAGTTGTTGTAGACTAGTTTTAATTAATTGTTGGCATAGAGTAGAGTTTAGCAAAACATGAATGTGTAGAAGCAATAAAACCACATAAGCTTAAGTATGTAGCTCCATAGAAGATTGATTATGCAAAGCTAAGGAGTAAATTTGTATATCCTTTATGCCGAGTTTACTAGATACTTTGTGCATGTCTTTAAAGATTCAAACAATTTTGTAATCTATTTGCATTAGTGGGTTATAGCTAGTAAATTCCATATTATATTCTGGAATCTTTTGTAACCACTCTAGTTTCATATATATATGAGGCTTGTACAATACTTAGGGAGGTTTGAGATATTAGAGAGGATGTTGTTCTTATGAACTCTCACTTATGGATTTGCATCAAAGTGATGTAATATCATGCTTTTTTTTAATACAATGGATCATTGTTATGCTTATGTGCTTGTGTTTGTACAATATATGGATGATATATGTGTTTGTTATTAATATAAGTGTTGTTATTTCTAAGGGTTTGAATGCATTTAATTAAGATCATAAGGAATACAACCCCCTCTAAATTATTTGACACTCTACACTTTACTCTATGGAAACTATCATATGCACTTCGGGTGAGATCTCCTTCCTCATGGAAAGTTGAATATGCCAGTGCACTAGACAACATTGGACCATTGTTGGAAAATTTCTATAGACCCTAGGTCTGTCACAATGCCAACACTCCTTTTATATTAATTTTCTCCCTTAATCATACAACCTCAAAATCTTTGACCTCATTTGTGGTTTCCTTTGTTTCCATGCTTCCCTCACTCTTTTTTTCCTCAAATTTCGCCCAAGGTCTCTTACTTTAGAAGTTGACTTCCCCCCCGCATATTTTGAATTCCTTGAGAATGTCTTCCTCCACACTTATTTAGTAAATTTGAGTACACAGTCACTTGGTAGATGTGATCTATAGATATGAGACCTTTAGCAACAAAAAGGGATGTTTATTCCCAACCTCTATTACAATGTCTTCCGCCAGATTCTCGTTTAAATCCATCTCCACTAATTTGCAAGCTATTTTCCATGAATTCATCTTTAGATAGATTCCATCCACCTTTATAAAGGACCCTATGTTGTTTCATATGGCTCTGAGTATGTCCAAAGACCAAAACTCAAGTGGAAGGCTAGATATTTTTATCCCATATTATATGGATTATGGATGTATCCATTCACAAATTGAAGCACATCGTCAATATTTTTAGAGTTAAAGGTGTGACCCCCCACCACCTTCTCATACCCAACATCTTGGTAGCATCCTCTTTTGATTTAAAAATAACAGTTAGCCACCCTCTTACTAGAATATGGAGTTCTTGTGAGTAACCTAATAGAGCTATCCACTACAAATTTAACCATTCACTTAGGCTCTTTTTAAATATTTCCTCCCAAAAAGGTGCCCTATGAGGGCTTGGTTTGTTAATTCCACTACCTAGTTCATCTTGATGTCCTCCCTAATGACCAATTTTACATTATTCTTTCTCATCTTAAACATTTGCAACCTTTCTTACTAGGATTAACCTTGGGGGGGATACTCTTTTTTTGCATCAACCACAAATTTGTTACTTAGGGTTTATAAAATATTAGTATCAAGTCTATAACCCTTTCGATTCTCCAAAGTTCTTCCTTACTACTACCCTCCTCCTCTCTAGAACATTGAATTTGAGTGTTTAGAAAAAGTAGATCCATCGATGTTGAAGTTTTGTTTGTAAGCCCCACTTCACCACCTTCTACTTATTGACATGAGGAAGGATTAACTAAAGATGAGGAGAAGTTACAAAAATCCTTGTTATAGGTCCTTTCACCATCCTCTCCAATCAACACTTTTACTGCTAACAGAGGAGCTCTGGTATGCATGTCTTTTCTACATCTACTTTTTGTCCTTTCCTCCATGGGTATTTGGCTTGGAGCTTAGTTTAAATTTGTAAATTCTTCTAGGATCATCACTAGGTTCCCTAGAGGCCCATCCCCTTAGCCTTCCTCTAAGGTTTCATCTAATTATGATCCCTAGGGGTTATTTCCACCGATCATCACCAATGTTGTTGGGTGTTTGAGAGGTTTTCCTTTATCTCTGGGAGGTTTTTCTTTATATATCCTGCGGAAAATATTGCAAGATTCCCCCCTCTTTCCTAAAATATATAAATGGAGGGTGGCTTAGACACTAGCCACAATAGCCACCAGTACCCTCGAGGGACTCAACCAAATTTGAACTCATGACTTATGTCCTCCCATTGGAAACATGCTTTGGGAGAATGGTTCAACTAGTTGAGCTAACACTTAGGGCTATTTTAAAATGCTTGGAAACATCTTGTCCCACCCTCAAGCATTTAAGGGAGAGAGATATTGATGGCACCTCGCTAGCCCCAATAGGCCCATAAAGGGAAAACATGTCACAAGCAAGATTGGAACCTAGGTCAGTAGGATAACAACTTCCCCTATCAACCACCCAAGCTAGACTCAATTGACCTTTGGGGTTATATATATAATATTACACATGAGTTGCCTAGAATGTTGAGGAGAAAAATGCACAATAGTTTAGGCGGTGCCTTAGCAACCACATATTTTACATACTATATCTCAATGCCCATAAGGAAAAATTGTAAAATTTGGCTCAACTATAAGGGGGAAATAACTAGTATCTTTATGCCCAACTTGTAAAATATACGAGTTGGGCAATTTACTACACATTAGCTTTTGTGATCTCCTCTCCAAAATTGCTTGTAAAAAACATTCAAATTGAACCTAAAATTTCAACATTTCTTAAAGGGGGATTTATGGTGACTCCAAAGGATGTGGGTCATATTAATACAAAATAAAATATTCCAAGAGAAAATATAACATTTTGTTTCACTATTCATGGTTTCACATAAGAAAAATTGTTCAAAAGAGGAATCTTGTGTTGGAGAGTTTTTTCCTCGATGTTTCAAACCTTATAAGTAGATTCATTTTCAAGGGTGTAGGTGCAAGGGGGACCTTACTAGATCCTGAAGAAAAAATATAAGTAAAATTCGCTTGGGGCCTAGGAATAACTACAAACAATCAAGTGGTGGCCTATGCTCTACTTCAAGGTCACCTCATCGCAAATGAATACAACATCAGAAATTTGATTGACATCAATAATTCAAGCATTATAATAAACATGATGGCCTTAAATTTTCAATCCCAACAGAGAACAATATTTCATTGATCCACCCTTGACCATCATAGTAATGAACAAGGAGGTTCTCAATCTAAATATGATCTCATTTTTCCAAGTTTTGAGAGAGCTCAATTAACAAGCAGAATCATTGGTTAATGAAGCCACAACCCTTAGCCAAGGAAACTATTAAAAAAAATGGAGGGGTTATACAACACATTGTCCCCTAATCAACTATGGCTCATGAAGTTAAGCCACATCTCATTCACATTTAGTAACCCATGTGTCATCTTCCCTCATATAATTTATGAGTGCAGGGCAAGGACCTAAAAGGACATTCGACCACCTCCTTGGCATGCGAGAATTCAATCCTTTGCTATCTATTGAATCCTTTAGCATGTATTTTTGTGAGAAAAGTGGGATTTTTCTTTAGCTCATATATGGATTTTGCAGTGGAATCTGGAGTACACATGGGAATTCTGGAATTAATCAGGTAAGAGTTCCTCTATTTTCCTAGCTTATATTTAGGAAATTCAAACAATAGGTTGTCCTGTTTGGTTTCTTTCAGAGGATAATTACCAAAAGGTTTTGGTTTATGTTTTATCTTTGAAGTCTTATTTTTGGAAAGTCTTGTTGGATTATGGGTTTTATGCGATGCCTCCTCATTTTTATTTTACTCTAGAGCACTCATTTGTGATATTTGAGAGCTCAGAATTTGTCCTGTGAATGCTTGGTTTCTCAATATACGAGATACCTTCGTTTGGATTTAATTGGGACTATATTTGATGGTAATTTCAAACTGAGACAAAGAAGGACTTGGAAATATAGTTTATTGGTTTTTTTGTTGGTTGGATTTCCCCTGCATGTTGATGATGGTATTTTCCAGCTTGGTCAAAATCTAGCTTAGCCCCCCTTTGTCTTAGCTTAGAAACAATGGATTGTAGGGATCTTCAGGAAATTTGCATAGCCTTGAGAAGGCACAATGAGTGTATTGAGTGCAACAGGTCCTCCCTATTCTCTATGACTTCTAAGATCCAGGAGAATGAACGTAATTGTACTACCCAGAATGCCACCATCACAAATCTCCTAGTGCAACAAATGGAAAAATATTGATGTCTTGGAAGCATAGTGCATTATGCTAAGGAACATGGTCATTAATCTTGGAAAATATTCTCAATCTACAGCTTCAAATCAGACGATTTTAGCCAATTATGTGTCGGTCAAGCGCAAGGAAGAGGAAGTAGTTCATCAATTGAAAGATGACATGGAAATTGAACAACAAAGCTCTCTCCCCTCCAATGTTGGTCAGGAGAAGGCTTATAGTCACCATGTATTCTAATAAGTTCTCATTATTTTTAAAGTAATTAGGATTCTAGGTGTCTTTTCAAGAAGTTTACTCTTAAGATCGACTTGGATGTAAAATCTATAGACATTTTCAAACCTTTTTATCTGGCTCAAGTGAGCCACAATTTTTTTATGAAAGCTATATATCAATGCATTTTGTATGTTTTGTTGTTTAGCCTCACTACAACACTTTTAATATAATATTTCCCAATTTCGATTAAAGCAAATAAGTAGATTCATTTTTAGGTGTCAATGCTAATGAAGTTGAACCTACTTATAAGGTTCAAAACATTCAGGAAAAAAACTCTCCAATGCAACACTTGTCTTTCGAACATTTTTTTTCCTCGTGAACTTTTAACTAAGAGAACATTAAAAGTAATGATTACAAAGGAGAGACCCACAAATCATATAAACACTTTCAAAGAATATATAAAATTAATTGAGAAAATATGTTATCACATCAAATTGAGTTGTTGAGTTGTGCATGCAAAGCTAACTTTTATATTGACAAAACTTTGAATGCACATAATAATCAATAAACAAATCATGTTGCTTTCTTAGATGTTTGAAAAAACAAATTTCTAAAAGCATTGATGGCAATTGTTTCCTACATAATGGGATGGGATCGCATGTGAGGATAAGTGATTTATAAAGTCATATTGTATTCAATTTTTAATCAGTAACATTTTGGATAAGTTTATTACAGTGGGCTTAGAAACAATGTGCATGTTTTCCACCATCGCTACCTGAATCTTTATTATAAAAAAATTCCTAATAAAATCACATTGCAACGCGAGAATCACAATTTTTAGACTATGAAAATATAATATTTTTGTGTAGTTGAATGAAGTGAACCACAACAACCTATGCAATATATTTAACTTACATATACAAACACTAGATTATGGAAGAAAAATATTTAAACATAAGACGGTATCAAAATGAATTGTCAACACATTCATACACACTGACACAATAACTTGAGCATAATATTTATGCTAAATTCTCAATAAATGAAAAAGCTTACAACAATGACATGAATAACATAAAGCTCGATACCAACCAACAATTGTAGTTCACATAACACTAATACTAACCACATTATGATATTAGGGAGGCAATACAACTTAAAGAACATGGAGCATTTTGCATTTTATCTATATGTGTTTAATCATACATTAGTGTACAAATTCTAGAAAGATGAAGGTCGAAAGAAAGAATACAATTATTCCTTATGACTCTAAGGCTTTCCTTGATAATCATTTATTCATCTACAATAGTGAATTGATTATTCATATTTGTTTATTTATTTTGATGAATATATATTCTATCATATAAATCATATAAATGGTAATTTTTAAAACCAAGCCCATCAATTTTGTTAGAAATAAGATGAGAAATTGTTGGAAATGTAGATTTGAGTGGCATATTTGAGTGATGTAATATGTATAATCCTATTTGAATAATGTAAATTTGAGTGGCATATTTGAGTGATTTAGTCTATAAAACATGAAATCTATTTATTCATTCAAAAACACATTTTAAATAATAGAAATGTTCAATTTCAACTAGATTTATGAAAAATACCAAAACATAAAACATTTAAACAACACTAAATTATTATAAAATATATTAATAAAATACATAATATAATAAATTATTAAATATATTAGTAATTAAAAAAAAAATCAAATTTATAAATGATAAAAACATTAACAATGATTCCCAACAAATAGTCATATTCAACCACTTCCTACTTTCTAGTCTAAATGGCTATGTTTTATAATTAACCTGTCAAATCCAATGACATACAAAGCAAAGTTTCTCAACTACCAAATTGACTTCTTCACAAAAAAAATGTTTGTCAACATGGACGGTTATCAGCCATGCGTTTATCGAACAAACATTTACGACCAAGATAAGCGACTTTACTCGACTTTTCCGAAGGTAATGGTAAAAACCTGGTCGGTTTCTATCATTGTACGACATTTAGGGTTGACTCCGTTAAAAGTGATTGTATGATTTAGTGGTCCTTAATTATCAAATTATAATTATAATAAAATATTTTATTATTTAATATTTAAAATTTAATTTTATTTGTTATTTTATATTATTATTATTTTATTAATGAAAAAGTTGTTTAATAAATAAAAATGAAAATAATATATATAAATAATATTGTAGAAGGTTGGATCTCCCATGTGTAAGACAGTAGGTGGTGGAGTGTGTTAAGGCACTTTCTGATGTTAAAGTTACGGGTTACAAAAAATCGAACCATGTTAAAAGTTGGTGTGGCTCACTCTGGGTGGTGGCTCACTGAGGGTGCGATCCCTGGGTGATTTTGACGGCTTAGATGCCCAAATCCAACTATTATATATTAAATATATAATAGTGTATTAGAATTTGTGAAAATATAAATAATGTATTAGAATTTGTGAAAATATATACAGATATTACTATAAAGTGTATTAAAGTTTGTAAAATTAATGTATTAAATTCTATTTTTTGTATTAATAAGTACTAATCTAGAATTGTATTAAAATTTGTAGAATTAAAACTTTATATTTTTCCAACAACTATAATATCAAAATCACTAATTTAATTTAGGTTAAATATTAATTTCTAATTTAAAATTTGCAAAATTAAAATCTTATATTTCTCCAACAACTATAATATCAAAGTTATTATTTTAATTTGTGTTAATAATTATATGAATATATTTAATAAACACTAAAATTTTAATATCCATAAAATTCAACAAGAAAATGAGTAACAAAATTGAAAATTTATATATATAATTTTAATATCTTTTTAAAATTAAACTTTATATATATAAACTCAGAACATCTTTGTAAATTTGAACCATTATTTTAATTTTAATTGGAAAAAAACTAAATAATATTACTCTCATAATATGAAAATACAATTAAAAATAATGATTTAATTGATTGAAATAAATGTTTACCATGATTAAAACGTTGTTTAATTTGAACTCTAAAACAAACATACATACACTAAAAATTATTAGTATCCACACAATTATAAAGTGAATATTATTTTCATTTTAATAATTAATTATATTATATAGTGAAACCATGATCACATGGAGGATTTATGCAATGCATTCTCTATGATGTCCACTCCCTCATGTGGATAAGGGAGACTTTCCACTACCTCTACGATTTATTTGCACATAATGCACGTTGCATAATGTGCTCTTGTATTCTTTGCACTTTGGAAGGTATAACGTTTTTAGTGTGAACTCGAAACCGATCAACTTGAATTAAAATTTGTTTTATGGCATTAAAAATGTTAAAGCAAGATGCTCTTAGAGGATTTAGGGTGGCTTTAAAGTTTCATATATATATATTATTTTTTTTAATAATAAGTATTAAAAATATTTGTGTTAAAGTGTTTTGATTAATATAATAATAATAATTGGATTTCCTTCTCGAAACGATTTGAGTGCGAAAATATATGGAAATATGTATATAACAAACCATCACTATTTTATATAAATATTCAGAAAACCAACTAAATCATCTTTAAGTGTAATGACAACGCTCTACAAGCTATCATTAATACTAAAGATAATAATTACAATTAAAAAAAATTACATAACATATTTAAACTATATTTGAAATTGAGCAAAAAAAATGTAATCACATTAACTTGAACTATGCATTACATATTAATTTTTAAATTGATAAAATGTTTAATACATATAATCTAACTATATTAAAAGTTGTTTATCATTCCTACGTTTATTAAACGTTCAAATCAATACTTTGTTTCGAGTTTTTTTAGATTGGAAGTGAACTATAAACCAACAAACTTCCTTAAAGAAGCATCAAACCTTTTTCATTCAACTTTGATTAAATTTATGAACTCCTCGTCCTCTAACCAATTTGAGTTGAAATTAAATTTGAGTTGAAATTAAATGAACTGGAAGGTTTACAATCCTCTTTTGCAATATGTAGTAGAATTTGAATAAGGTTTGATTCCCTTCCTACTTCCACCCATGACCTAATCTTTTTAGGATCATTCATAATGGCTTTCGATATTAGGATTTTGTTCAATAATTTTTCCATTGTTGCAATCGATGTTTTCATGACAACCTAACCTCCTTCATCTTATTCAAAAAGAAGTATGTCAAAAGGATTTTCTATAGATACTTTTTGCCATATCCCATTTTTTTCGGTAGTGAAATTCAAATCTCATCTCATTATAATTTTCCAATTTCTCAAGAAATCATTACTAACAACTCCTCCCAATATGCCACCCTATCCTCATATGGTCTCTGGATATTGGAAATAGAGAAAGCTTTCCCTATTTCCATATAATAAAGCTCATCTCCTATACCCAAGGCAAAAATCACGTAATTAAATAACCTCATGGATATCTTCCTCCAATAGGTAACCAATGACCCAAATCTCCTTACCAAATATATTGATAAGAAATCCCATTCCTTTATAATGTTAAAAAACTCTCCTACAAGTGGTGTATTTCCTTCTCCCATGGCCTCTTGAATCATAACAATGTCGTGCTTTTAAAGATCAATTCAAGGCAAAAAAAAAATTGGAGGGAGTGTCAAAAACTGTTGCATTAAAAAACATAATAATCACCGAGAAACTTCTTTGGGGGCTTGCCTTACTCTAAGAGCCCTTATTAGGGTATGTTTCTTTCATTATTGGATTTCTCTATAGGATTTATTCCACACTAGTGTTAAGTTTGACCTCCTTCCCCTCCTAGCATTAATACCCTCCTTTTCCACATCCATGTATAGACCTCCTTCTTTGCCTTTCTCATTCAACTCCATCATTGGTTGCTTAGATCTCAACAAGTATCTAGGTTGAGCTGAGTTTGAAGGAATTTCCCCATTGGTTAGAGGGTTAGGAAACAACAACCCACCAAAGTTCTCTTTACTATCCTTAACCTTATTTAGCCCACCATCCCCAATAAACATCCCCCCCCAAATTTACCAGAACATGTCAAACTGACTCAACCCACTTTTTCCTTCCCTACTTCCTTTGGTATCCTTATTCTTGTACACTTCCAACTCCAACCATTAGTCATGGGTAATGGTTTGAGGTTCCATTTTAGGATTCTCAAAACATGAAAAGGAATTTGGTGACTTACCCTGTGATTGAAAAGGTTGAAAAATGGATATAACCATCATCATAAACTCTTAGTCTTGTGCAAACTTGCTTGCATCCAACTTCTCCTTTGGATTAGGATTGATGGTAATCAAATAATCAAGTTCTCCTTGTTGCAGCTCAGTTTTGACTAAGGATTTAAATGGCAGTGGTTCCATAGAAACCTGAGTATGTGGAGCTAAAGAGTCAACCCATATATCCTTTGCACCCAGTTATCCAGATACTATGTGCATGTCTCTAAAGATGCAAACTCTTTTGTAATCTATTTGTATGAGTGCATTATAGCTCCCAATTTCTATATTATATTCCAGAGTCTTCTATAACCACTCCAATTTCCTATATATGTGAGGCTTGTACTATACTTAGGGCGGTTTGAGATATTAGAGAGGTTGTTGTTTTTATGAGCTCTTGGTTATCATTATGTGTCGGAGGGATGTAATATTGTGCATGTTATCAATACAATGGATCATTGTTATACTTATGTGTTTGTGTTTTCACTATATTTGGATTATATCGATGTGTATGTTATTAATCTAAATATTGTTAGTTCTAAGGATTTGAATGCATGCAATTGAGCTCATAAGGAATACAACCCCCACTAAATTCTCCAATGCTCTGCACTTTACTCTATGGTAAGTATCATGCATGCCTTGGGTGAGACATCCTTCCTCTTGTAAGTTTGAATATGCCATTGCATTGGACCATTGTTGGACACCTTCCATCAACCATGGATCTGTCACATAGCATACAACATGATTCCATTACTAGGACCTTAATTGATGTAAATTATTAGAGATGTAGTGAAGGCCGAAGAAGGCCAAGAGTCAATATTGGCTTGAAAGAAGCATTCATGAATTTGCCTGCTAGGAAAATGCATACATAGGGAAGGATGTTGTAAGATTTAAAGAGAAATACATGTTTAAGTGCTTGCATGAAATATTTTGGGCGCAATTTTATGCGAATTTGCATGAATGGCTAGAAAGTCTTGCAAAGAAGCATCAACATTGGTAGTCACCATGCAAAGTTGAGTGCACTATTGAAAAATTGGTAAAGATTAAATGATATGACCACAAAGTGACCCGAACATATCATTTTTGGTATAGAGGTGCAGTAGAAGGATATGCTCCAGAATTTGCAGTAGAATTCATCAGTCTTTGGCCAAGGTGTTTGAATTCTTTAAGAAAAGATCATGTGGAAGATTAATAGAAGAAATACCAATGTGGATGAATATGTTTATAGTGGAATGGGGTGTGCTAATTAGCCCCACAAATATGGAAGTGTAAACTTTGTTGGGGGGGATGGAATGGTAGGAGGAACTAATGGAAAATTCTATGTCATAAGTTGCTAAAAGGTTCAACGATGTTAAAGATTGTGGACTCTGAAAAAAAACAACATAAGTGATACCAAATACATGCAAAGATCATAGAGAAATGATGTAGGGAAGAAATTGAAAATATCCACACCATGCAAGAGTCATTGATGAGAGGTGATGGTCTTGAAATGCATCTAAAGTGTAAGGTGATGCAGAGGATGAGTGTAATATCCCCCTGTAGAGCCCCAGTTGTAATTATAAATTGTAAACATGTTTATTAGGCTGGTGATCTGAGTTATAATAAGCTAGGAGGCTTATGTGATGATTAGGCCAGGAGCCTATTTTGTATATGTAATTATGCAAAATCATTAATAAAAATATTCACATTGTTGTGTGTAGACCGACCACGAAGAAAGAGTGATGGGGGACTAATCTTCCACAAGGCTAGG
>WSFP011421472.1:0-22897 GCA_009831015.1 Picea engelmannii | reverse complement strand
ACTAATACTCGGACTGAGATTAATCATTCATGGGAAACACTTGAATGAGACATTAGTGCCTAAGAACATTGGGAAGCTAGACATAGATAGCCTATAAATCATCAATAAACCTTCTTGTTCCTTCATCTTTGGCCTTCTTTCATGTCCTTAGACCCTCTTTTTTCTAGGAGACAAAGAGGCTTTGTTGGCATATTTACAGACATAAGGCAGAGTATGCTTGTTTGTCATTGATGGCAAGATCAACATGATGAAAGTATACTTGTTTTCCAATGATAGCAAGATCAACAGCGCAATGATAATGGCATGGAAAGAACAGAAGTGTAAGCTTAGGAGGAGGAGAAAAAGTGATCGTTGGATCATCCATCCCAAATTTTCGATGGCCATCATATCTGAATTCAGACAAGAGGAGTGCGTAGAAGAGGAGAAAAAATCTTAGACGTTGGACCTGAGAGCCAAGTACCAACAACTGTCGGATCCTATATAACTGTGAAGAGGATAAGGCTGAGCCATCCTCCAGCTCCGTGAAATATGAAGTCACAAAATGATCTGGACTGTCGATACAAGAAGGAAACGTGGTGAGAGATCATCATTTCGCTGACTAAAGGGTCAAAGGAAGGAGGTTCTCTAACCTCCAAAGTCACGACATGATATGATTCGTCGGATCGAGGAGAGATCTGGATCGTTGATTATCTAGGGAGACGAGACGCGAAGTCATGAAACAATCCTGGCCGTTGGAGCCAGAGGACATGTGGCGAACGATTTAAATTTGACTGACTTTCACATTGGAGGCGTCAAAGGAGCGTGGTGTGGAAATTCGCGATACGCAAAGTCATGAAATAATCCTGGCCATTGGAGCCAAAGGACGTGTGGCAAGCGATTGGAATTTTTTTGACTTGCACATTGGAGGAGTCAAAGGGATATGGCACAAGAACTCATGATATGCGAAGTCACGAAATGATCTGGACTGTCAGATCACCAAAGTTCTAGACCGTTGATCTGGCAAGTGAAGTGCTTGAATGTTTGGCCCGTGGTCATAGACAAGGTCACATCGTCAGAGGCTGGAGGAAGGAGCTAGTCCAGTTAAGCTCCATTTCGGAGATCACGACATGGGAGAGTCGAGACACCTCATACCAAGATCCTCGAAATCGTGAGTCACGAACCGCCTTTTGGATAAGCATTTGGTCACCGCCAGTGGTAACAAGAAGGGAGGGAGCTAGCAGCTAAGCTCCATTTCAGAGATCGTGACATGAGAGAGTCGAGATGTCTCATCACAAGATTTCTGAAACGCGAAATCACGAAATCACTTTCTGTTTAGCATTCATTCACATTGAGTGGGGATATAGGATTAATGCGAGTCCCTGTGGGTGTAATCCAACAATGCTGATTAATCAAGAATTTGATCGAAGGGCTATTGTTTCACTTCATGGTTAATTGTTTAGTTACGATTCAGTTAGTAGAATTGAATCATAGTTCTTGGACATTTGGCGATTCAATTGTTGATGCCTTTCTTTGGAGATTCGAGGTGTAACTGAATTGGTGGAGAGCATAAAATAGAAATGTCATGACTGTGTGAGGTTGGATTTTCTCACTAAAAAATGAGTTGAACTGGGAGAAAGGCAAATCACAGTATGCACAGGGTGAGATCAAACTCAGAGATGAGAAACATAAGCTGAATAGAACATAAAAGGTGAAAAGAGAAGAATGAACACATACCAAAGAGCTTGAGAGGAAAATAAAAAGAACAGATAGAAAGAGACAGCAAGTCAAACCAAGTATGAATAGAGCAGAAGAATAGCGAATCAGAGAAGAATTGAAGAACATATAAGAAGTGGTAAGAATTGATATATTTGTATTGTTGGTTATTCAATCATTTATTTATAATCAGGGAGGTAGGGAGGTTCCAGGGAGGACTGTATTCCTCTATTATTCAAGTTGGTGCTTGAATACTGGAAGTTGAAGCTTTCATCTAGTTGTGGCTAGAAAATAGGGTGGTAGGGTGGTGCTTGGGAAAACAATTTTTTTTTTGTATGCAAGTTGGTTCTTGTATAAGTTGAAGTAGGTAATTCCATCCATTTGGTTCTATAACACTCAGGGAGTTTGTGCTTCCTTGTAGTGGGTGCTAGAGAAATCAGGGAGTTGGTGCTTCCTTCTAGTGGGTGCTAGAGAAATCAGAGGGTTGGTGCTCTCAGCAAGTTGAATCTTGTAAAACAGAGGTAGTAGCCTCACATTGAGTTGATGCTCAAATATAGATGATGTACATGACTTAAAAGACTGCCTATCATTCAAAGAAGAAGAGGTTTTCTCCCTTTATGGGTTTCCTCGTGAAAATATATCTCTGTGTATATCTTATGTGTGACTGATGTTCATTATTTATGTTGTTTATATCTTGTATAATATTGATGGTCACTTGGAAGAGATTAAAAATTGTTTGAATAGTCATAAATTGTTTAAGCACAGTAACAACTGATTCACCCCCCCCCTCTGAGTTGTCTTAGTAATTTCAACAATTGGTATAAGAGTGGCTTCCTTTTATTTAAAGGTAGATCTATAAGCTTAAACATGACAAATAATGAAGGGAATTCAACCAATAAGCCTCCTTTGTTTGATGGAACAAATTTTTCCTTCTGGAAGGTTAGAATGAGAACATACATAATGGCCTTAGGTGCTAATGTTTGGGATGTAGTAGAAACTCGATATATAAAGCCTGTTGTGCTGGCTTCTAAAGATGATAAGTTAGAATTTAGTTTCAATGCAAAGGAAACGAATTGTATCTTGAATGGACTTGTTGAAGCTGAGTTTGTAAAGGTGATGCATCTTGAATCTTCCAAAGCAATGTGGGATAAACTTATTAGCAGTTATGAAGGAAATGAGAAAGTAAAGTATGCCAAACTTCAAACATATAGATTGAAATTTGAACAACTAAATATGAATGAAGATGAAACAGTTAGCAAGCATTTTTTAAGAGTTGAAGAACTTGTGAATGCCATGAAAGGTCTTGGTGAGAAGATTGAAGAATCATTTTTAGTTGAGAAGATTTTAAGATCTCTGATTGATAAATTTAATCCAAATGTTTCTGCAATAGAAGAACTAAATGATCTTAAAAATTTGTCCATTGATCAACTCCTGCATATGAAATGATAATTAGTAAAGATAAATCCATTACTAGAGAAGAATATTTTAATGAAGACAAGAATACTAATTCAGAACTAGATGATATTGAGGCAAAATTTGTGAGAAGATTAAAGAAAGGATCATGCAAATACTAAGGCAAGATTCCCTTCAAATGCTTTAACTGTGGTAAAATAGGTCATTTTTCATCTAAGTGTCCTCACCAGAAAAGGGACCATAACTCTGATGATGAAAATAGATACAAATTTAATAAATATGGTAAAAAGAAAAGTTTGTGTGCAAACAATGACGACTCCTTAGAAGACATAGATAGTGATTCATCCTGCGAAGACAAAGTGAATGATTTTATGCTTATGGCTATGGGAGATATTGATGATGAACACACAGGAGGTGACATGGATGATGAGGAAGTTGTGGTGGATATGGAAGGTGAATTAATCAGTGCTTTGGAAGAAATTGACAGACTCAAATTTAAGAAGAGAAAACAAAAATAGTTGTTGATACAGTTTAAAATGAATGGTAAAAAACCTCATGAAGATTTTTCCATGCTAAAAGCGGAGTTAGAAGGGACAAACAAAATAGAGGACATTATGAAACAACAATTATCAGAGAATAAAGTGAGATGTGAATCCTTAGAAGAAGAGATAGTAAAAACCAGAAAAGAGATGGAGAAGTTTAAGGCATTGTATCACCAAAATATGTCAAGTATTAAAGCATCAGAAGGATTAACCTCCATTCTAAATCAACAAAAGAATCCAAAGTTGAAATTTGGCTTGGTCTATGAAGAAGGATCAAGTAGTGATCATCCAAGTAATACGGAATCCATCAAGTTTGTCAAATCTACAATCATTGGCAACAACCACTCTGGAGAAACAAAGAAAGAAAATCATCCATGAAGAAGGAATGAAAGAAAAAGTAACAGAACCAAATTTGTAGATCAAATAAATTATCAACATGGAAGAAATCGACCCGCTCAAAGAAGATAGTCTTTTTCTAGGTACAAAGGATTTTTCTATGGATATTGTTTTTTCTGTTCTAACTTTGGTCACAAAGCTATAACTTGTTCTTTACGATTTAGATATGAGAAATCAAGATACTCAAGGAATAATTATCTGCCACAACAAAGATCGAGACATCCAAGCAACAAACAACCACAGACTATAAATCATGCGATGGCTGGGAAAAGGATGCAGGTGAAACATAACAACAGTTATGAGCATAACAATCATTATGATCTATTATTCAGTAAACCATAATGTTACGTCTTCCATAACTATGGACACAAAGATGCAGATTGTTTCTTAAGGAATTATAAGCCAGATTTGAATCCCACTGCTAAATATTTCAAGGTTTGGAAGAAGAAAGAAGATGACAAGTGTAGACTAGTGTTATCATCCCAAAGACAAATGAATCCCTAGTATATTGACAATGGATGTTCCAAACATATGACTGGAGATAAAAGTAAGTTTATAACTCTAAGTGAAAGAAAATCCAGGAATGTAACTTTTGGAAATGATGCACCAGGAAAAATAAAAATTAAAGGAATAGTAAGTCTAAGTAATGGAAAAGGAAAATCTCAAGATGTGTTGTTTATAGATGGTCTGAAACATAACCTACTAAGTGTCAGTCAAGTTTGTGACAGAGGATGTGAAGTTGTTTTTACTTCTAAAGATTGTAAAATAAAGTCTGTGAATTCAGGACAGTTGGTTGCAAAAGGGATAAGAACATAAAACAATGTCTATGTGTTAAAATAAGAAAAAGAAGAATGCCAATTAAGCAAGTATGATGAAAGTTGGTTATGGCATAGGAGACTTAGACACATAAATTTTGATCATATAATCAAGATTAGAAACAATGGGGCAGTAAAAGATCTTCCAAAGATATCAAAGCCATATGACTCTGTTTGTAAACCTTGCCATATATGAAAACTTACTTGGACACAGTTCAAATCTAAAAAAATTCCTTCAATAGAAAAACCTCTTCAGTCAGTACACATGGATTTATGTGGACCATCAAGAAAAGAAGGTACAGGAAAAGAAAACTATTTTATGTTGATTATTGATGATTATTCTACACTAACATGGGTTGCCTTTTTGAAGGAAAAATCTGAAGCATTTGAAAAATTCAAAGTGTTTAAGGCTCTGACTGAGAATCAAACTTAAAAAAGATTGAAGGCAGTAAGTTTTGATAGAGGAGGAGAGTTTAGTTCATGGAAATGCAAAGAGTTCTGTGATAAACATGGAATCAAATGAGAATACACTATTCCAAGGACTCCACAACAAAATGGAGTATTTGTGAGGCATAATAGATCAGTTCAGCAGATGGCAAGATCAATGATGAATGCAAGGAATATTGATCAAACATATTGGGTGGAAGCAATCCATACAACTGTTCATATCCTTAAAAAATCTCTTCTTAGGCCACACAATGACAAGACTCCTTATGAACTATGGTTTGGAATACCTCCTTCAATCAAGCATTTTAAAGCCTTTGGGTGTAAATGTTACATCAAGAATAATGATGAAAATATTGGCAAATATGATGACAGGGCTGATGAAGGTATCTTCTTAGGTTATGCTACAAAAAATAAAGGATACATATGTTATAATAAGAGGCTTCATAAATTGGTTGATTGTATCGACATAAAATTTGATGAAGAAATACGAGTACATAATGTAAGTAGTGTTGAACCAAGCACAAAAGATATAGTTGAAGTTGAAGATGAACATGTCCAAGGATAAAAAATAGAAGAATCTAAATTAGCTGAAGACACAAATACTCAGGCTGACACATATCAACAGAAAGAAGCAAAAACACATCTTAGAATAGTTAGAAAGAATCATCTCGAAAATCAGATAATTGGAGATATAAATAAAGGAGTCCAGACAAGAAGAAAATTGATTAAAGACTCAGAACAATCTAAGGTTTATTTTCTATCTATGATTGAACCTAATTTTTTTTATGAAGCCAACAAGCATGATGATTGGATTAGAGCTATGAATGAAGAGCTTGATCATATTGAGAAGAACAATACTTGGGAGCTTGTTCCTAGACCTGAAGATAAGAATGTAATAGGCTCCAAATGGGTGTTCAATAATAAAATGAATGAAAACGGACAAGTTGTTAGGAATAAAGCCAGATTGGTATGTAAAGGGTATGCACAAGTTGAAGGAAAAGATTTTGATCAAACCTTTGCACAAGTGGCAAGATTGGAAGCCATCATAATGTTTCTTGCATATTCATGTCATAAGAACTTTAAAGTGTATTATATGGATGTTAAGTCAACATTTCTTAATGGAGATCTAGAGGAAGAAGTATATATGGAGCAACTTGAAGGATTCTCATTGACAGATAATCCTAACTATGTCTGCAAACTTAAGAAGGGTTTATATGGACTAAAACAAGAACCGCAAGCTTGGTATTATAGACTGGACAAATTTTTACAAGACAAAGGGTTCAAGAAAGGTATGGTTGACAACAATATCTACATTAAGTCTGAAGGTGATGATTTACTAGTTGTTTTGGTTTATGTAGATGACATTATTTTTGGCTGTACTAATGATTCCTCTATCCAGTGGTTTGCTAATTCTATGCAAATAGAGTTTGAGATGTCCATGATAGGAGAATTGTCATATTTTCTTGGCTTACAAGTAAATCAGAGTTCTGCAGGAATATTTATCTCTCGAGAATTTTTTTTGAAAGAGATGTTGAAGAAATTTTAGATGGAAGATTCTTCTCCTGTTAGTACACCTATGGTGGTGGGTTGCAAGCTCAGTAAAAATGATATTTCACCTGATGTTGATTAAAGTACATATCGATCAATGATAGGCAGTCTTCTCTACATCACAACATCTCGTCCTGATATAATGCAAGTTGTTGGAATGGTAGGTCGTTATCAGTGTGCTCCTAAACAGAGTCATTTAGTAGCTGTAACAAGGATATTCAAATACTTGAAGGGCACAATGACTTATGTTCTATAGTATCCTAGAAATCAGAATTTTCAGTTAACTTCTTATTTAGATGTTGATTGGGAAAATTGTGTGGATGAGAGAAAGAGAACCAGTGGAGGTGCATTCTTCCTAGGTGACTCGTTAGTAGCATGGATTAGGAAGAAACATGGATCTATTTCCTTATCAACTACAGAGGTAGAGTACATTGCTGCTGCTACTTGCTACACTCAGATTTTATGGATGATACAAACTCTTACAGATTTGAAGGTAACTTATACTGATCCTATCTCACTTCACTGTGATAACACCAGTTCCATTAGAGTGTCCAAGAATCCCATACTTCATTCAAAGACTAAGAATATACCAATAAAATACCATTTTCTCAGAGAACAAGTTACAAACAGAGTTGTTTAGATGAATTATATTCCTTCCCCATAACAAATAGCTAACATATTTACTAAAACATTAGTAGCGACACCATTTGGATATCTTCGTCAAAAGATGGGGATTATATCGTCTTTCGTCTAATCTATTCACCTTGTCAGGGGGAGTATGTTCTTGTCACATATATTATACCTTTGAGATGTACCGCAATAGCTTAGGGGGAGCGTGTTTCTTCTTTGACATTGATGTCAAATGGGAAGAAAAAGTGTGGTAATGGTAAGGATGCTATAGTGGTATGGTTGGATGTCCAGGCATAATAGTGTAGTTCTTTAGGTTCTTCAAGGTTTCCATCAATGCCAAAGGGGGATATTGTTGGCATATTTATAGACAAAAGGTAGAGTATGTTTTTTTTTCATTGATGGCAAGATGAACACGACGAGAGTATACTTGTTTTCCAATGATCACAAATCAATAGTGCAATGATAATGGCATGGAAAGAACAGAAGTGTAAGCTCAGGAGGAGGAGCAAAAGTGATCGTTGGATCATCCATCCTGAATTCTCGATTACCATCAGATATGAATTCAGACAGGAGGAGTGCATAGAAGAGGAGAAAAAATCTTAGACGTTGGATTTGAAGGCCGAGGACCAACAACCGTTGGATCCTGTATAACTGCGAAGAGGATAAGGCTAAGCCATCCTCCAACTCCACAAAATACGAAGTCGCGAAATGATCTGGACTATCGATCCAAGAAGGACACGTGGTGAGAGATCAACATTTCACTGACTGAAGGGTCAAAGGAAGGAGGTGATCTAACCTCCAAAGTCGCGAAATGAAAAATCGTGACATGATCTGAGCTGTCGGATCGAGGAGAGATCTAGACCGTTGCGTGTCCAGGGAGACGAGACGTGATGTCACGAAACAATCCTGACCGTTGGAGCCAGAGAACACGTGGCGAGCGATTGAAATTTTGCTGACTTGCACATTGGAGGAGTCAAAGGAGCGTGGTGTGAAAGCTTGTGATACGTGAAGTCGCGAAATAATCCTGGTTGTTGGAGCCAAAGGACACGAGGTGAGCGATTGGAATTTCACTGACATGGACATTGGAGGGGTCAAAGGGATATGACATAGGAAATCATGATATGAAAAGTCATGAAATGATCTGGACCGTTGATCTAGAAAGTGAAGCACTTGAATGTTTGGCCCATGGTCATAGCCAATGTCACATCATCGAAGGCTGGAGGAAGGAGCTAGTCCAGCAAAGCCCCATTTCAGAGATCGTGACTTGGGAGAGTCGAGACACCTCATACCAAGATCCTTGAAATCACGAGTCGCGAAGCACTTTTTGGATAACCATTTGGTCACTGCCAGTGTTCACGAGAAGGGAAGGAGCTAGCATCTAAGCTCCATTTCAGAGATCGCAACATGGGAGAGTCGAGATGTCTCATCACAAGATTTCCGAAATGGAAAATCAAAAAATTACTTTATGGTTAGCATTCGGTCACAGCTAGTGGGCATACAGGATAAACGCAAGTCCCCGTGGATGTAATCCAACGGTGCTGATTAATCTGGAATTTGATCGAAGGGCTACTGTTTCACTTCATGGTTAATTGTTCAGTTATGATTCAGTTAGTAGAACGAAATCACAGTTCTTGGATGTTTGGCGATTCAATTGCTAATGCGTTTCTTTGGAGATTCGAGGTGTAACTGAATTGGTGGAGAGCATAAAAGAGAAATGTTGTGACTGTGTGAGGTTGGTTGTTCTCACTGAAAAATGAGTTGAATTGGGAGAAAGGAAAATCATAGTATGCACAGTGTGAGATCAAACTCAGAGATGAGAAACAAAAGCTGAACAGAAAAAAAAAGTGGAAGAGAGTAGAATGAACACATACCAAAGAGCTTGAGAGGAACAAAAAAAGAATAGATAGAAAGAGACAACAAATCAAACCAAGTATGAACAAAGCAGAGGAATAGTGAAGCAGAGAAGAATTGAAGAACAGAGAAGAAGTGGTAAGAATTGATATATCTGTATTGTTGGTTATTCAATCATTTATTTATAATCAGGGAGGTAGGGAGTACTATGGTCCTCTGTTATTCAAGTTGGTGCTTGAATATTGGAAGTTGAAGCTTTCATCTAGTTGTGGCTAGAAAACAGGGTGGCAGGGTGGTTCTTAGAAAAACACAAAGTTTTTTGTATGCAAGTTGGTGCTTGTATAAGTGGAAGTAGGTACTTCCATCCAGTTGGTGCTGGAACACTCAGGGAGTTGGTTCTTCCTTCTAGTGGGTGCTAGAGAAATTAGGGAGTTGGTGCTTCCTTCTAGTGGGTGCTAGAAAAATTAGAGGGTTGGTGCTCTCAGCAAGTTGAATCTTGTAAAACATAGGTAGTATCCTCACATTGAGTTGGTGCTCAAAGATAGATGATGTACATAACTTAAAAGACTATATATCATTCGAAGAAGAAGAGGTTTTCTCCCTTTATGGGTTTCCTTGTGAAAATCTGTCTCTGTGTATATCTTATGTGTGACTGATGTTCATTATTTATGTTGTTCATATCTTGTATAATATTGATGGTCACTTGGAAGAGATTAAAATTTGTTTGAATAGTCATAAATTGTTTAAGAACAATAACAACTGATTTACCCCCCCTCTCAGTTGTCCTAGTAACTTCAACAGGATTATCACCTGAAAATAATCCTATTGCTGAAATAGGAAGAAGAAACGTTGTGTTATCAACCCAACAAAGTTCTCTAAGGAGAACCTTGTCTGATTCATCCAGATCATCTTTTTCTCCCTTACCTATCATCCACAAGATGGCATCTAGTGGTGTCTCTGGTGGCACTGAAATTTCTTCCTCCTCTCAGTCTTCAACTTCGTCAGTGATTGGTAGATTATATAGCCACCATATCCCTATCCAATCTACAACAAACCCCACCAAAGTCATTAAAAAGTATGGGCTTTTTCAATTTGAAGAAGATTCCACAACCACACCATTGCATGTTTTCTCTCCTCTTAACCTAGCACCTGCTACTCGTCCACGTCCTAGATTCAAGGAGAATCTTCCTAGGTTTTTGGGAAATAACATTGTCTTTACAAATGAACACCTGGTGGCATTTTCTAATGCTTGTCACAACATAGGAGCCAATGACAACGATACTTGCATGCGCTTATTTTTCAATTCCTTGGAGGGAAAGGTTGTGGTCGATTTCTTTGAAATTCCTCCTAAGATTCTATCTACTTGGGAGGAGTTAGTCTATTGGTTCAAATCCACCTAAGGGAAACCTAAAATCCCAACTGAGTAGTTACGGGAGTACAATAACATCACCTATAAGGATGGTGAGATCATCAAGTCCTTCAACTTGCATTTCACTAGGTTATACAATCAGATACCTGAACTCATTAGACCTCAGGACCAAGCCACTTTCATGCATTACTACAATGCATTACCTTCCCCCTATCATCATAGGCTCGAGGAAAAATCCATTGATAACCTCGGTTCTGCTCTGCATATTTGTTTAGAGTATGAAGAACAACTTGAAAGAACATGTCTTCCTCAGAGAGAATTGGTTAAACAAACAGACATGTCTGCCCTCTTACAACTAGTACAAGATTTGAATAATCGTATGATAGTGTATGAGTGAAAATGAAATATCTCCCCTCTCACCCTTGTAACTTCTTCCTCTTCTGCACCCCCCTTTAGAAGTCCCATTGAAAATAATATTCAGCCTAAAGCTATCATGCCTCGAAGTTGGTGTAACTTTTGCGAGGAACACTACGAGGAAACCAAATGTGAGGTAAGGAAGAGAGTTGGAGATAAGATTTTTGGTAAAATACCATAAAATACCATCGATGTCCTAGATTCTACAGAGCCAGAAGATGTCATAATCATCAATACTAGGAACAAATCCTACGCTCCCAAAGGAAAATATGATCCTCCCCACAATTCTTCTAGCCCGAGCTCATCCTCACCAGTTGCTACTATTCAAGTTCCTAAGGTTCTCGATAGTCAAGGAATTATTTCCCCTCTCCCCTCTTCCAAATACAATATCCTAAATCAGTTAGCCAAAATCAAAGCAGATGCAACCTTTCTGGACATGGTTGTCGTCCCTGAACAACAGAGGCATCTGAAGAAATTCATGGAAGGAAAATATTTCAGTGTATTCAACCTCTATGAAGAGGTAAATGAAGAGGATTTCTTTGTAAATAAAGTAGGTGTAGATAAATTTAGATACCTTGTAAAAAATCCCCCTTTTTATATTTCTATAAATATTATGGATAAGATCACCCATTGTTTCCTCATTGATGGCAGTTCGGGCCAAGTGTGATGTCGAATATTATTATGGAAGAGTTAGGCTTGTCTTGTACAAATAAAAATACGAGAAGCATGCTCTCTTATAATAGTCTACAACAAATGACCATAGGTGAGATTAAAGACGTGACCTTAGTTTTGTGTGCACACCCTGAAATAAGGACAACCCTTAGTATTCCGGTAATTGATATGCCAATAAGAAATTACTCAATCATCTTGAAACAATATTGGAAATATTTGATGGGTGGATACCTCTCACTCGATGGGACACACTTATCTATTCCTCTAAATGGTAAGAACATTATAGTCCTTAGAGAGGGAAGGATTTCACCTTACATAGAGAGTGTCCCACAACCAAATGTGAACTATATCAAAGAGGACCTAGGGGTGTATTTTATCTTTGCTGAAGAGGATAAAATTCCCTTGGAACAAATCGATTTAGATTATGGTATGTGGCACATGCACTTTGATGGTTCATGCTCTAGTGAAGGTAACATAGCTGGCATAATTTTGTACTCTCCTGTGGGGAAAATTCATAAATTTTCTTACAGGATGGAGTTTTCTTGCACAAACAATGTCACTGAATTCTAAGCTTTATTATTAGGCATTGAAAATGCTTATAATCTTGGTTTTGGTCACCTTTCAGTTTTTGGAGATTCTGAGCTTGTTGTAAACCTTGTACTTAAGATTTAATCTCCTAGCAACAAGTTGATGAAATGATACACCCAAACTGTTTGGGCACTTATCTTGAACCTATTATCTTTCAACATTACTCATGTTAAGATTGAATTGAACTCAATGGCTGATCGGTTAGCTGTTTTTGCATCCTCTCCTAATCGACAACTTCTACCACACAAACCTTATTGTACTTTTCAATCTCTATATTGTCCACATATCGCTGACAATATAGAATCTTGGCAGGTCTTCCCTAACAATGAGAGTATATGTTCTTTCATTCAAAATGAACCTTATAAGCCCAAGGAAATTATATCCATAGAAGATAACAAGAATCCTAAGGGCTTGAATCCTCTAGAGAGTTTGTTTTCATCAAGTGATGTAGGCAATAAAGAGAAACATAAAGAAGAGGAGTCGAAAAGGAAGGTGGGTGAAACCATATCCTTGAACATTGGGACACCCAAGTCTCCAAAGAATGTTAAAATAGGTGCCCAATGTTCTGATGAAGAGAAAATGAAGTTTTCCAAGCTGCTTGGTGAATTTCAAGATGTTTTTGCTTGGTCTTTTGAGGATCTTCGTGGTTTTGATCCTGCTCTCATACAACATGCCATTCCCATCAAGGAAGGCATAAAACCAGTTAGGAAAAAACAAAGACCTATCAATCCTACACTAGAAGTAACTATTCGAAAGGAGTTGGAAAAACTCTTGAAAGCTGGAATCATATTTCCGGTCAAATATTATGAATGGGTTTCCAATTTGGTTCCTGTTCGGAAAACAACCAGTCAGATAAGATTATGCGTTGATTTTCACACATTAAATCGATCTAGTATAAAATATCACTTTCCTCTCCCTAACATGGAAATGATTTTGCAGGAAGTCGCAGGGTTATAGATGATGTCCTTACTTGACGGTTTTTCCAGTTACAATCAAATAAAGGTAAAAAGGGTAGATAAATATAAAACCACCTTTATTACTCATTGGGGTACCTTTGATTATGAACGTATGCTTTTTGGCTTATCTAATGCAGGTGCCACTTTTGAAAGATCTATGCAAATAGCTTTTGACGATTTGATCGGCAAGATCATTCAGATCTACCTAGACAACTTAACGGTGTACTCTAAAATCCGATTAGATCATTTTGGTCATCTAAAAAGAGTTCTCATGTGATGTAGGAAATTTTGCATCTCTCTAAATCCTTCTAAGTCCATTTTCGACGTTACCGAGGGAAATCTCCTTGGACACATTGTCTTTGATTCAGGAATAAGCATTGCTCTCGAAAGGATTTCTGCCATCCTTAATCTTCCTGATCCCACTTCCAAGAAGGAGGTTCAAGCTTTTATGGGGGTTATTAACTTCGTTCGCAGGTTTGTTCCAGATTTTGTTGTGATGGTCAAACCAATTCATAATCTTCTTAAGAAAGATCGTTCTTTTTCTTGGACAAATGATGTCGAAAATGCTTTTGTAGGCATCAGGAAAGAAATCAACTCCACATCGGTTTTGGAGAAGCCATATTTTGAGAAGGAATTCACGATATCTACTAATGCCAATGAGGAAGTAGTTTTTTCTATCGTCATGCAAAATGATGACCAAGGTAATGAAAAACTAGTGGCTTACATGAGTCAAAGTTTGTCTGATGATGAATTTAAATATTCTTTTATTGAGAAACATGTTTTCTCTCTTGTTAAGGCTGTTGAAAAGTTTCGCCACTTCATCCTAGGTAAGCATACATTGTTAAAAGTCCCTTTACTTGCTGTCAAGTTTCCTCTCTCACAGACTGATCTTTCAGGGAAGATTTCACATTGGCTTGCCAAGATCTAGGAGCATGATTTGAATATCATGACTTCTACCACTATCAAGGGATGTAACTTAGCCTTTCACTTAGCTCAGCATGCTGACAACAGGGAAGAAATTAACGAACATGATAGTTCCTTATCAGCACTATTCTACATTGATAATCATATTCTTCCCATGTCTGAACATCCTTGGTATAATAATTTAGCTTACTACTTACAAAACAAAAGATGCCCAAACAACTTAGACACTCATCAAAGAAGAAGACTCTGTCTTGAATCAACACGATACATCATTATAAGATACTTCTTGTTTCGAATATATCCTAATGGTGTGTTGCTTCGCTGTGTAAATGATGAAGATGCACAAAATTTGTTGCAAGAAACTCATGGTTCTTCAAATTTTGTCATTTATGTAGGAGGTAATTTTTCTACTAAAACCACTGCTTTCAAGATTATTATAAAAGGATACTATTGGCATTCAATCTTTTGTGTCTCTCATGTTTTTTTGAGATCTTGTGACAAGTGTCAGAAATTTGTTGGGAAAGAATGCCTTCCAGCCATGCGATTACAACCCGTCCTCTGAGAATTTCCCTTTTCAAAGTGGGGATTGGATTTCATTGGTCCTATTAATCCTCCATCTTCAACAAGACAAGTTTTTATTTTTCTATCCACATAATAGTTTACAAAATGGGATGAAGTTGTCCCACTTAAGCATTCAACAAATGATTAGGTAATTTATTTCCTTGAAAATAACATATTTTCTAGATTTGGTATTCCATTGGAAATTATTACAGACAATGGTCCCGCTTTCATTTCTGCTAAGATAACCCAATTTTTAGGTAAATTGGGGGTTAAAAATTTCACCTCATCATCTTATTATTCCCAAGGGAATGGGCAGGCTGAGTCTACCAACAAAAATCTAGTGAGAATATTCAAAAGGCTCATCGAAGATAATCCTCGTCAATGGCACACTCTCCTCACTTACGCTCTTTGGGTAGATCGAACTACCTCCAAAGTAAGCACTGGTTACACTTCTTTCCAGCTTGTGTATGGTCAAGAAGCCATCCTGCCTACTGAGTTGGAACTTTCTTCCTTAAGGATGATGCTACAGATCGAAGAATGAAATTATTATGATGTTTCACAAAGGATAAATGCACTTTTAGATTTAGAGGAACAAAGGATGTTTACCTTGGATAATATAAAAAGAAGACAACGATTTGTTAAGAATTATTTCAACAAGAGTGTCAAAACTGTCAAATTTAAAGTCAATGAGAAGGTACTGTTGTGGGATTCAACATTCGTTGATAGGGGAAGACATTCAACATTTCAAAAGTTATGGCTAGGTCCTTTCAAGATCTCTTTTGTCCTTCATACTAATTCTTACATTCTAAAGGATTTACATGAGCAATTGTTTTCCTACAACACTAACGATTCTCACTTAAAAGACTACGTGGAACCAACTTGAAAAGTTTTAACACTGTTTGGATTTTCTGTATATTATTAGTCTACTTATGTTTTCATTTTCATCACTAAATTTCATTTCTTATTTTACAGTAGTTTAATTTGTGCTTTCCTTTTCTAATATTTTTCATGCTGCTTTTTCATTTCTGTCATTTTATTTCTACTGTTTTAAATCTTGTAGTCCCGCTTCTATCACGAATTTTATTGCTTTTCATCTTTTTAGTTTAACTTTAGTAAAAAATAAGATGTTGGATCAGTTCTGCCACAATGATACTCCTGCAAGATATTGTTAGTCAATAACAATCGAGATTACACAACTATTACGATGTTCCCCTTGAAAACATAATTGAATTTGTTATCTTATTTTGCTGTTGTCTTATAAAGAAATTGGTTATCTCCCACTTCTGCTTTCCATTTGTTCATCCATTTGAGAATTAAAAAGAGAAAGTCTATACATTTTTTCTCCTTGAATTAAAGAGCAAATTCTGGTTGAATGATTATGCATATAGGGATAAACCCCCTCATACTTAACATTTTCCATGAGTTTTTCCCAAATTCTCGATGTTTTTTCCATTAAATCTCCTCACTTCCCCCTGTTGCATAATCATTCTAGTTATACCTTCTTGATCCGCTATTCTTGGTTTGTGAAACCATTCATTCTAAGTTCTAATCACTTGGAAACATATTTCCCTATGGAGTCGCCAGTTTGTTGACGATTAAAATTGCAATGTGGATTTCGCCCGCAAAGTATTTCTTAAGCCTATTATTTAAACTATGTTAACGATATATAATACTAGTAGGTGGGACCCCCTTGTAGACTGGAGGATCAGAGATAGTCTTATTACACATTTTATGCTGCTATTTCGATGCTCCTTACAGGGTTATTCATGATTGATGATGAAATATTGGTTCTTTTTGCGTCACAATGACAGATGGATAATGCATTTGATGTGTTGATTCCGCTATTCTAAGCTCTAAAAATTCCATGTTATGAATGGATTTTATTTAGTATTATTACATCGCCATTGTCGCCATGATTCATTATCTGTAACACTTGCCCAAGACACATGTTAGTAATAACAAGAGACAAGAGAAATATGGAATAAATCCAAGAAAAGGGAACTATGCTATACTATATGAAAATGAAATTAAAAGAAATTGATGTTAGTCCTAACTAGCAATGTTAGTGGCTATACAATTTGTATTGAGTTATATTGGGAACATTTGATAGGTATGAGCATAGTGGTAGGTACGAGCTGTTTTCGGAGGTGCTCGATCTCTTACATGTATTGATCGATTGTCTCCACAATCTGGTCAATCTTCTGCGTTGTTGTGATGTCTGTTGCCTGTGCATTGTTGACGATTAAAATCGCAACGAGGATTTTGCGTGCAAAGTATTTCTTAAGCCTATTATCTAAACTATGCTAACGATATATAATATTAGTAGGTGGGACCCCCTTGTAGATTGGAGGATCAAAGATAGTATTATTATACATTTTATGTTGTTGTTTCGATGCTACTTACAGGGTTCTACATGATTTATGATGAAATATTGGTTCTATTTGTGTCACAATGGCATATGGATAATGCATTTGATGTGTTGATTCCTCTATTCTAAGCTCTAAAAATTCCATGTTATGAATGGATTTTATTTATTATTATTACATCACCATTGTCTCCATGATTCATTACCTATTACACCTTCACAAGACACATGTTAGTAATAAAAAGAGACAAGAGAAATATGGAATAAATCCAAGAAAAGGGAACTATGCTATACTATGCTATACTATGCTATACAATATGCAAATGAAATTAAAAGAAATTGATGTTAGTCCTAACTAGAAATGTTAGTGGCTATATGATTTGTATTGAGTTATATTGGGCACATTTGGTATATGTAATTGTATGGTTTTGGCAATGGTTAATATGGATTGGGTGGTGCAATTGGAAAGCAATGTGTGAAATTTTTGATGCATGGAATTAATGAAATGGATTAATGGTATGGTTTGGCTGGATGTCGTGTACTACAAAATTGAATGAATGGAGTATGGAAGCAACGCGCAATAAATGCACATAAATCCATACTTCTCCCACTAGACGTCACCCTAGCCTGGTTATTTTTCATTTGGTTTTGTTGTGGTTAAGCTCCAAGAATCAGGCGCAGAAGGAACTGCCCAACCAACTCGCATTTTTAAGGCCATTGGTTACAAGTATGGTTCTTTTTTCCAATCAATGAATTCACTCTGTAATGAAATAAATGTTGGCTCGGTAATGTGTTGGTTTGTGTTTTCCGTGAGATTGGAAACTGTGTAAACACATGGTGTTTTCTCTGTAATGACTGTGTGTGTTATTCGTTGAAAATGGAAAAATCGATGGTTGTAGTTGTGATTTCATTGGTTGTTCTATGTGGTGGAAACTATGATGGCTCTCTATTGTATTTATGGGTATTTTGTTGGAGGGTTTCACTCTGTTTAGCCTTGTTGTTTTCTTCCTCACAGTTATGGTAACCATATTTGGTTGTATTCGATGCTATGGGGTTGTTGTGTATATTTTGAACCAGCTTTTGGTCACTGTATATCTTTTCACCTGGTCGTGGTTTTATTTTGTGGTATTGGCATCAACATAATTGATTATGGAGTGGCCATTATGCCAAGAAGTATGCTTTAGGGTTGATTGGTAGTATCTGGGTCTTCATTTCTATCGACATTGTTATAAACTATTTGGTTCTTGAAAAGAGCAAGGGTTATGAATCTGTGCATTCTTGGTGTTTATTACTATCCAATGAGAAATCGTTGCTCCTATGCACCATTTCTTACCTTAATTGGTGTTGAACTGTCAACCCATTTTACAAAGCTAAGAGTTATAAGGCTTGTGGTTCCACCGTGCTTGTCTCGAACGGTTCTCACCTACTATTGATATGGTCGACTCCAGTCTCCCTGTGTTTGGTGACCGAGAAAACCCTTGATTATCTCTTATAATCATCGGTTACAGAACCTGATTTTGATAAACTCAACTAGACGCACTATGTCGGGCATCTTGTTGACTGCCATAAGTTGTTGAGTAGTATTGACAATGGCTTGATTATTGGCTCATCTCTGTTTGATCGAGTTTTTGGATATTTGTAACTAGAAATGATAATTGTTATACAGTCGATGCCTTCTTTTGATGTGTTAGTTGAATCGATAACTCAACATTGTTATAATTTGATTGATTGGGGGTAAACGATAATGTATAGGCACAGAGATTCCTCCTTTCGTTATGCATTGGTTTGTGTGTTCCTAAAGCATGGTGTAAATTGAAGTTGGTGGTTGCTGTGTGTTTAATTTGTCTTGATTGGGATCGTTACAAATTGGAAATTTGATGACTGAGACTTGGATGCTTACTGTGTATGGTTATGGAGACATTATGCATTGTTTTGTTTTATTTCACCATCAGATATGAAGCACGGGGTTTTTGTAGTATGGTTTCATTGTAAATTTAATTGTTAATGTTGTCAAAGTAATGGAATCAGGCATGTTTTAAAAGAGTCTGCGCAACTCAGGAGAAACCTGTGTCTATGTTTGATTTGAGAATTTAGAATTATGGACAACGGTTGATGTTTTTATATGCTAAACAAAGTTGAAGCAATATGACTGTGTGTTTCTTGGGATTTTGTTTTAAATATAAAAAGGAAGAAATGAAAGGAAACATAATTCTTTTTACAGGATGTTTGAAAGTCATAGTGATTATGATTATGATGATACACTGTGTTAATAAAAGGGTTGAAGATTTAAATATCGGACAATGAACAAGTTTTAACACACAATAATTGTTTAATTGGTCACAGTAATTGTTAAATTGGTGATGGAATAATTGTATTGAATACAAAATTGTTTTTATGGATTACTTAATTGTTTTTTCGAACATTATTTTCTCTTTTCCCCTACAATTATTTCACTTTTAGCACATTATAATTCCCCTCACCTTCCCATATTCACTATCCACTCCTTGTTCCTAAGAGTTAATTATAGTTAAGATAAGTTTTGTATTATGACAGTTAAAGGATCGTGGGAATGAATTACAATGATATATTCTTTTGGTTTACGATACAGTTGATTGTTTGATGTCTATAAGCAATAATCATGATCTTTTCCCCCTCATTTTAAAATTTTTCGCTCAATACAACCCCCCGCATATCCCAGAACCCTTGTTCATCCCCTGCTCATTGACAACTATTAAACGACTTGTATGGATTGGATTGCATGAGTCTGCTATGTTGCTGAGCCAAATTTTATTTCATATTTACAAGAGTTGTCATGTGTGGTTGTTAAAGAAACTATTTTCTAATTAATTATGCATACAGGAATGAGCTTTTTCAGTAGAGGTAGCCATGGACGGGGTAACCAGGGAAGAGGAAATTGGAACAGGGGCCCTAGAAGGCCAATATTCTCTATACACTTTGATGCAAACTCGCAAGAGTTAGGCCAACTATTTCAAGATGGATTTTTTAACTAGATTGGGCAAGGAGTGGAAAGCCCCACAGGTCCCTGGTACCCTAGTGCCTCCTCATGTCTCACTGCAACCCGAAGTTCGTAAAACCGATGAATGGCAAGAGATTTTCCACCCAATAGTCTCCCAACATCGTGGCTGACCTAACTTGTCTTTACTTGCTCCTCCACCTATTAATAAAATTGTCCAAGATACCCCTATCCAATCACCAGTACAGTCTTCCCATGCAAGAAAAAGGTTAAAAACTGAGCCCCACCATGCTCCTGACAAAGGAAAAGCCATTGCTACCCCTTCCTCACCCTCAAATGACTCTGATAAAAATGTGTCCTCCCGCATGCATTTGAGAGATGATTGCTCTCATGTGATTGGTGAGATTAGGCCTAAAGGCTCCACACAGCCTAACGAAAATTCAGAGAGATAAAAAGGTGACATCAACAACAAGGGAAAGATTACCTCCCAGAGTGGAAAATATGGATTTTAAGTTCTTATTTATTAATTATTGAGAACAATTGAATTTTGAAATTTTAGACAACATACTAATTTTTTGGATATATGGGTAATATATTTTTGGAAGTAATTTAAGTTATCATTGATATAAATTGTCAAAATATGAAATTGATGATGGGAGTCACAAGGAGGGATGTTTTTTTTAATTAACTAGTTATGTTATGATTGTTAAAGAACTAAAGGGAGTCACAATGGGTCCCACCTACTATTTATTATTTATTTAAAACCCTTATTATGATTTTATTACTTTCCCCCCTTAACTAAAAAATTGGTTGAGTTTTAGTTAACTTAACTAAAGAAGTAGTTCAACTGATTCAACCAATTCTAATTTTCTTAAAGACAAAAGGAAAAGGAGGAACAAGAGGAGAATAAGAGAAGCATACTAAGGTTTTCTCTTTGATTTTTGTTGAGATAATTCAGTTTTCATTCATTCCTTAATTCATTAGAAGCCTAATTCTTTTTTATGATAGCAGGATCCTATTGTAGACAACAAGATTCAGGGCTGAATTACATCATTCAAACACTTGTTTTTCAGAGGTGTTGATATATCTTTGATAGTCTGTGTAGACTTGTCTGTTTTTGAATTAGATTTCATGACTGACAAAGGCTATTGTGCAGAGTCGAGTGGGAAACAATCTGTGGCAAGTTGATCCAGCTTTTAAATTTTAGTTTTTTTACTTTCTGTCAGAAGTCCTTTTCTATGTTTCATCGGGGACATCTAGGTTTGACTTTGGTCCAAAATGTCCTCACGAAATTTTGTAAAGAGAACTATTCTTTTGATGAATTGGAATGAAATAAATGATTTCTTTATGTCTGATCTTTCTTGATTATTGACTTGGTGTCTTTAATTCTGTCTCTATATTTATTTCAACATCTGTTATGTTCAAAAAATTACATAAATAATGAATTTTTCAGCAAGTTTTTATTTATAAAAAAGCAGCCTAAGCACTTGTAAACAATATTTGTGAATTAGGATACCAATTTTGATGGCTATAAACATAGGGTAATATTCTCATCTATCTTTCTTTAGCCAAGCAGGATCTGAAAATGCTTGAGTAATATCATTTCATATAATTTCCTCAACATGCGTTATTTGGAATTTTCTCATATGCTACCGCTAGTTCCTTCTCCAGCCTATCCGCACGATATTTTTCATCTTTGGTCTTGAGCTTAGCCTGCTCGAGTACCAATTCCAACTCCTCTCAATTGCCCCTTGTCTACTGCAATTTTGCTGCATCTGTGCATGCGCGCGACTTTACCTCCCACGCGACGTTGACTTGTAGTTTATACAAGGCCTTGGTTGGTATCCGCGTCATCACCAACTATATTTGGGCCAAATAATTCAAGGGTGTCTGCCCCACGATTTCATCCATGCATAACATGTTGGGTGTGACGTGAAATGTTGAGATCGACTATGCTGTCATATGGATCCTGTCGTGCTTGCTTGATCTAGCCTCGCCTCCTATCTGTGATGTTGATGGGACTGTTCCTATGCCGTTGTCGGCCTAGTGTGCTTCTCTGAGCTGTTGGAGGACCTATCACATGGATTCCATCTCTTGTTCAATCCTATCCCTTTGGCACTGAGCATGGTCAAAATCCTCCACTATGTGATCTTGGACCATTGAGTTTGAGTGAGTTGCACGGATAGAGATATGAATATGAAGTGTAGGTGGTGGGTGAACCAATTACCCTTGCCACTTAGACATCATGACGTGTTACCAATAAAAAAACCACTGATGGATTAACAATGAATAGACCTGGGCAGATAGATAAAAATACCTAGATATTGAAAGTCATACTCATACCTTATTACCCTTGAGCCTTGGGAACCTCAGACTTCACCTCCAGACATATTGACTACCTTGGTACGCCTCCTTGGTTGGAAAAAAATCAACATTATTCTAGTGGAACCATACACTCCTTCCTTTGGACCTACAGCCTTGGGACTATCCTCGGGAACCTATGCATTAGAACTACTCCTTGGAACCCTTGGGCCACCATGTCTACATTGTCTTCCATGATCATGTATTCTGGGGGTGTTCTGTGCGCCTTATATTTATTGCACGCACACCTCGTTTGGATGAATGGCTTCTTAGTATGGATTTACTCCTACTGAGTAGCACTCAAGGCGGTTCCTTGTGCTGCCTTAATTTGTTTCTCATGTACCTGTGGTGTCTTGGTATTGTTCTTCTTCCCCGCCTC